>JAPDEK010000054.1:0-224811 GCA_027569065.1 Aspergillus cavernicola | reverse complement strand
AATTAAATTTCAGTCATCTTTTTTTACAGTCGCTCGAGTTAATGTTGCTTAGTAATGGTCTTGGCGGTCACGTTTTTAGGGTGACTCTCATGCGAGCTCTGCGGGAAGCTGGGATGAGTTGTGTACACCTTGAGCAGTGATGGTTCCCCAAAACTCGAAATATGTCATACTGGTACTGGCAGGGCCTAATATGATTTGGGGAGAAGTAAAGTCCCAGAGATTCTCCTGCAAATTAGAGACCGTCGTGAAGTTGTTCATATAGATGGAACCGAGTGCCCAGGAGCCACCGCTGAGGGCAGCGAAATAGGTAGCTGACTGCAGCAGACCACCGAGCTGACCCTTGGCAGTTGATCCTTCTGTGCGCTCATCAAAGGCCTTGATAGCACCGCCACCATTCAAGCACGCCACGAGACCACCACCCGATATGCCAATAGCAATATTAGGCAAGTAGGAGGAGTTGCCAGAGTGGTTCTGAGGTAGCTCACGGCGTCGAAGCTGTCGATCTCAACATGTCCAAAAAAGTCCTTCAGGGCAGACTCGGTCTTCTGACGTCGAGTTTTGAGCCATGCCGTCTCTTCAGGGGACAACATTGAAGCAGCCCGAATACTAGGCCGGCTTGATGGACAGGTAACATGAACTGGAGCATAACCGTTCGGGGCATCTGGGAGAGCGCGAGGCTTGACATCCACAACTCGTGAAGTGTGTTTTTTATTCATGGAGACGGAGTCGGCATTGATAACTGAGTGTAAACCATGGTTAGTCTTTGAGTTCCAGAGGGAGAAGGAGCATGGTGATGAATTAAGGTCCGCGGTGTCTCTTAGGGACTTACAGGGCAAAAGGCTCAGGGCCACCGAGCCGAATAGTACAGTAGCTTTCATGGCTGGCACAAAAGTTCAATCGATGAATAAAAGAGCCAATGAACCTTTGGAAGTGATAGTCTTCCGTGTGTTGATCGTGTCATCTTACTCCCGAGTGGGTGGTCGAGCTATTTATGCCTCCTCCAACCCGCCTTAAAGACTGTGTCCAAGCCAGGCTATGGTACTAGCTAACATTTACCGTACAGTGTCGATCGAAATCTCCAGCACCGACTATGATAATAAAAATAGCAGAGAGCGGTGGGCTATGCAACCAACGTGGGTGCATCTAGGCAGAGTTCCGTCGTTCATTGGTGCCCAGGTGATGTTAGAAAAGCTTAGAAAAGCTTAGAATTCCTTAAACCCGCATACATTCAGCCCCATTGAGTAGCCAGACCGGGAGTTGGACTATACCATATTGGGGAACCACTTCGGAGCACTAAACTGAGATCCACCTCGCACTTGTTGAACGATGATCGGTACAGCGCCCATAGATTTTCCTAGTGAGGGGTTTTTTTTTTCTTTTTCAAGTCTGGAGACAACAAGCAACTCCAAAGCTGACAGACACGACTTTCGGAAATTAACTTCTCGCAGAGGAATTACACGCAATGTGCCCATGCGCCCACGTTCTGTTTCGCTTCAAAGAACGCGTCAGTGTATTGATGAGGCAGGCCATCCTTTTACCCATTGCTGCAGGATTTTTCACCGCCCTCTGACGACGTAGGGAGACTTCTAATTCTAACATTTGCTGGAAACGTTTTTAGGTTTCCCAATTAATCATCCAAACTCCAACCGCGGAAGTAGCTGCGGATAGGAAATGCGCGTAGTATTCTGTAGACATCCTTGCTAACAACAGTATGAGGCTTAGGAGCGTAACTAGGAGACAGGAGAGCAGGCTTAAGGATAGGGATGATCTGTTCCGTGAGGCTCGGCTCGGCCCGAGGGCTCGGAATGAAGCAAGCCCACCGAGCAGGTTGAAATAATCCGTGCCATGGAGCTGGGGGTGCGAGGATATTAGGCACCATGCAACGACAGTGGCCTTAGCTATACGTGATGCTAAGACCGTCGCTGGTGAGTGAGAGGCGTAGGAGTAGATAGAAGCTGAGAAGCTCTGTTGACGTTGGCAAAGTGGGGTGGCTGGATTAACGTCCGGCCGCGTCGACTGCCTGCCAGACTCCGCTCACCAGGCATGGCTGCGGCTAAGTAGTGGCTACAACCAAGTAGGAAGACAGTTCAGTTCAGTTCAATCCAAGCCAAGCCAAGCCATCTGTTCTGCATAAACGAGCCTCACGCTTCTTGCCATTTTGGTTAACTTATTTCTAATCAGCGGCCATGGTTTACAGAGGAAAGCCAGGATTAGGCTGCGCCTTGTGCCGAAAGCGGCGCCTTACAGTATGTCAGCTCCCCAGACAAGTGACAATTCATTTGTAATTAACCAAACAGTGCGATCGGCGTCATCCATCATGCTCGCAATGCCTAAGGGTGAACCAAGAGTGCTACGGGTATCGTGCTACGGGTATCGAGAACCCGCCAGTTTGATAATCTATGATCAGACTGAGGAAGTTTCCAAAAAGGCCCAAGCCCGACATACCGTCGCGCGTAAGTCAAAGTCGGCTTCGCCGGAGCAGCAGCCAGCTTGCCTGGCGGGGATTCTTCCTCCACCTATTTCAAATGATGATCGAGCCTTGTCTCACCTTTTCACCTATTACGTGGGCACTGGTGAAGGCCGGGGCATGTTTTGGTATGTGCCTGACTTATTGAGAACGAGCCCCTCTCCTGCGCTCCAGGCCACAATGAAGGCATTGGGAATGGCCAGTATGTCAAGAATGCAAACTATGCCTGATTTAAGGCGACCGGCAGCAGAGGAGTACAGTAAAGCGCTGCGTGCTACGAACGACGCGCTGCGAGACCCCGTCTTAGCCAAGTCTGATGCCACTTTAGCGGCTGTTGCCGCGCTTGGTACCTATGTGGTGAGGGTTCATGAAATGTATGCTTGGGATATTCTATCGCCCAATTAGATGATCACTTGTCAGTCTCACAGGACTATGATGCATGGCTGGATGAACCACAATCAAGGTGCGACAAAGCTGCTAGAGCTACGAGGCGAAGAGCAATTGGACTCCGAATTGGGGATGGAGTTATTTACAGTTGTGAGATTGCTGAATGTGGGTCGTTCGTTATCCAAATTGCTTGTCAGGAACTAATGTATATAGGTATTAAGCAATGCGCTCTTCAGATATTCAATGCATCATTCACCCAAGATCGCAGAGTTATCGAAAATGGCAGAGGTTAAGCGGGATGCAAACACCCGGCCCATCGAAACGTTCTACGAGCTAGTTGTTCGACTGAACGATCTAGCTATCCAGATTGACAAGGACGGCAAATCCGCTGAAAACCTTGGACCATTGATCGGGGAGGCTCTCCACCTTGATGCCGACTTAAAATTATGGTCCATGTTCCTGGGCCGAGCTTGGCACTCTACTGTTATTGATACCCCACCCCTTCCTGAGCTTCACGTTGACAAGAATGTCTATACCCCAATACGTGGTGAGAGATACCACATGTATCCCAGTCTCGGAATTGCCTCGATATGGAATTTCTACCGCCACACACGGATCATGCTCAATGAGATGATCAGATCCATATCTCTACGTTGTGTGGAATTTCAACGGACATCTGAATGGCAGCAGGTAGTTTCTCAGTCTACTACCGTCATTGACCAACTGGTGGATGACGTTTGTGGGGGCGTTGTTTTCCATTTCATATCTGGGGCCCCGGGACTTGGAGCCACACTCCGGTTGCAATGGCCTTTGTTCATTGCGGCCCTTTGTATGGATCGAAAGTCTGCGAAGTACGCGTGGATTTTACAAAACCTCGATATCATTGCGAACACTACAGGTTTTCAGCAAGCGCTTAGCTTCTCGCAGCGCCTCAGAGATGGGAGTACAAAGGGTATTATTCCTGGGTCATGACTAGCTATGAATGAAAGTGAACAATTTTTATTCCCTGGATAAGTCTACGCATGGCGCGTGCCAGGAATCAGGATTCTAACTTGGCCCGGACTGACGTAGGCATGGTGGAAGCTGCAGTGGTTTCTTCAATCAGGGTTTACTTCCAGCGGAGCTTCGAAAGAGTGTTGGTGGATATTATAACCCACAGCCTAATATTAAACTCGACTTGGTTACTCTATTAGAATTAGCCATCTTATTTTGCTCGACAAGAACTCATGTCAAGCAGAGCTGTCGGTGGAGAAACTGATTGGCAGAAAGAAGTGGAATAAAGATATCGGCCCCACGCCCTGATATTATGGAAACTCGTCCTGGCTGCTATATTAGGATTAGCCACATTCTTACCCTAAACAAGAACTCACGCCCAGCAAAGCGTAACAGAGTGCTGATCGGGGTCGGTGCGAAGTGAAGAAAGGTCAGTGGATATCAGCCTATCAGCCCCCATGGCCGAATCCTGGACTCGATCTGGTTACTGTATTAGGATTAGCGTGGGTAAAATCTCCAGACTGGGTCTGTTTGCTCAGCCTCTTAGGGCTGACTACCGACCGCTACTCGCCCGTCAAATGCTTTGTCCTTGGCCCGCGAGGCTGTCAAACAATATTTCCTATATTTGATGACGGTCATTGCCAGCGGGTGGCTTTGAGACTAGAATAGAAAGATATAAAATGGCCCCCTCGCCCGCTTTACGGACGGCACACCCCAACAATCCCTTTCCATCTTCAACGATTCTTCTTTATACCTCAGCTACTTCCTCCTTCTACTCTTCTTCTTCCACGCTATCACTACCTCAATGGGGACTGTGACCTATCGTGATGGCGTTGCTATCCTCCAGCTCATCCTATTTTTTCCCATTTCCATTGCTGGCATTTACCTCTGGAAACTGTCAGGCTGGAGAGCTGGCGGCAAGATCTGGCGTTATGTCGTCATCGTCTCTCTTCTTCGGGTTGCTGGCGGTATTTGTACTATGCTGGCAATCAATATTAACTCATCTCATATCATAATTGCCGAAGCAGTGTGTGAGATGATTGGTATTGCGCCCCTGGCGCTAGTTTATATGGGACTGCTGGGAGCAATGTGAGTTGGCGACTGGTGAACTCCTGAATTTAGCAGGTGTCGACTAACAGCCGTCGGGTGTTTCTAGTGATGTGGAAAAAAGACTTCCCCCCATGCCTTTGCATTTAATTACTCTTGCCTGTTTAATCGGCCTCATTCTCGCTATCATCGGAGTCACCAACGCTGATCTTCAGGATTATCATCCTGGCTCACTCGTGAAGGCAGCCATGGGCATCTTCCTCGCCGTAACCGTCGTTATACTCCTGCTTAGTGCTTGGCTGTTCCATCAGCTAAGCTTCTCAATGCGGAGGTACCAGAAGAAGTTGTTCATTGCTATTGCCCTTTCTGCTCCCTTCTTTCTAGTCCGATTGATCTACTCGGCAATTGGTGATTACAGTTCCTTGAAGGCTTTTGCGATCCGTGGCAATGTCACTGTTTACCTGTGCATGTCTGTGCTGGAGGAGATTATTTCCATTGCCATCACTATGGCCTTTGGATATTCGGCTCTGCTGGAGAAAGACTTCCCGCAGCCTACTTCAGTAGCTCAGGGGGGGCTCGGACAGAAACACAACGAAGTATAATCTCGTGCTTATTGGTTGAGTGATGGATCTTTCTAAACGTGATAACCTGCTCTTTTGGGGATTTGCTTTTGTATATATATTTCAGTGCTCATGTTAGAAGCAGATAAAATTTGCCGGTGGAGAATAGGTCAAATTGCATGTAATATCGATATTAATATAGCAAAATATCAACATGTGAGTGGGCTTCAGCCGTTTCTTCAATCAATGACTTTCATTGTCCTGCCTTGAATATCGACCAGGTTGTGAACTCACCCTCTCTCTAGTGACCCGGGTTGGTCCAAGGTCAGGACCTGAACCCGCGAGTTGGGTTGAGGATCAAGACCTATACCCAAAACCCATGAAGCCGCGCGGGTTTACGCAGGTCCAGCGCCAGAAGCAGAAGATCAAAAACGCTCGCGCAAGGCTTCTACATCGACGCAGAAAGAGGCTCGGCAACGATTTGACGAAGAGCAAGCATTCCTTGACATTTAGGCCCAGCTGTCAGGATTATGATTGAAGGGAAGGAGAACGAGTCACAGTCTCAGGAGATGCATCCACATCTACTCCAGCCCAGAGAGTGGATTCAATTGTGAAATATTGTGGTGTTTTAGAATGTAAGCCTCGTCGAGGGCGATGTAAGAGGGCTGATTCCCCAACAGTGGTAGAAACCACAAAAAGTCTCACAGAAACCGGCCTTCCGCCAGGAGAGCGTTGCTACGCGCAACCGAGGAACATATCCAACATTGACCTTCCAATTCATGTTCGTTGCAAGAAGTTCTATGACCATGAATGCTTAACAAGGCACTTTGGGTCACAGCACTTACAGACACGCAAGCCACCACAGGCTTTGAGGAGGCTCTAAATTCGTTGGGATGTAATGGAATACTGTAAATAGATAAGGATAGCTAATGATAGCCTGCATATCGCCAAAGGCGAGGGACCAGCGCAAGAATACAACAACAACAGCAATAACAACAGCAGCAGCAAAAATAACAACCGCAGCAAAAATAACAACCGCAGCAAAAAGAACAACCGCAGCAAAAAGAACAACCGCAGCAAAAAGAACAACAACACTGTAATTGAGCCTATACATGGTAGAAATGGAATTTCATGTTCAGCTCAATAACATGTGAGCTTTCAGGTCATCACACAAGATGCATTGAATGTGACAGGCGAGCGTATATTGGTCTGTATAACCGTGAGAAATGCCCAGAAATAATTGGTATCTTCACCAACATACTTTCTCCACCCCACCAGCAGCCAGCAATCATAGGCCAATCTGAGCTAGTCGCTCCTGCCCCTTGTCGGTGAAAAGAAGAAGCCCGTTGTAGTAACCAACTGCCCAAATCATGGGGTAGCGCCAATGAAACCACATTGGATGCTCTGCCGCACCAAACTAGCCAAAGTGTCGATCGAGACTATAGCACAGATAGTTGCAAGTGCTCAGTAAAAGAAGAGAAAGGAGACCCGTGAAATGTGCTGCCCTTTTCCCATAGTAGTGGTCGACAATGAAGACGTTGATTAAGCCTCCCATTGCGCCACCCATGCCTAAGGGGCAGAAAACCAGAGTCCACATAATCTTATAGAAGAGATCCCGAGTACCAGTCATAATCAAAACACCAACCGCGAGGAAAATCACTTCAGCGAATAGCGAATTAAGCCAAAATAGCAGAAACGGCCGGAGATAGACACTGCGCCGCTTCTGAGCAACCTTGGTGTCCTGCTCTCCGGTTATTAAGACTTGGTAGTTTGATGTTACCATCGTGACTATGATTTGGGTGAAATAAACTTGAGGGTTGGTAATGTACACTCATGATCTGTTCCTTCTTCGAAGAGTGCTTTATATTCCATTTGCGCGTGGGTATGTTGATTATGATACTACCTCGGTGTCAAAACATATCACTAATCTTCCCCCAAATGCTGCCGAGGGTCATGTACCTGGGTAATGGGGCGATGTATCTCCGTATGCTCTAATCTTGAGCATAACACAGTATGGTTCTGTTTCTTATTCTTTTTCCCCCAGCTTTACAGCCGAATCCCCTCCCACCCTATATCAAGCGCATCCACAACCTCCCCCAGAAGCAGGCCCCCCTCGAACGCCTTCAGATTCTCCTCAAGCTGCTCCCCATTACTACACCCAATCACCATCCCATCCCCCTCTTGCTTGCGAGTCCGCTTTGTAAATATCCTACCGACCGCCCTTGGATTTCTTCCAGCTTTTCATATTCCCAGGCAGCCGTCAGCAACTACCATGATGAGCCCTTTTGAGCACTAGAAACAGAACAAAATTCATGTCGACCATTTGTGTTCTACAAATTAAAGCTTCAGACATAATGCCTTTAGAGAACATCCCATGATTATGCCTTCAGATGCCCAAATTATGATCTTCACCTTTTAGATTTATAAATAGACTGGAATTATCATCGAGGTGTTTAGCCCAAACGCTCAAGTAACTAATGTTTCAAAGCATGCTCCAGTTCAGTCTCATGGAAATCACCAAACATCGGCCAGATAAGGGGTGCAACATGGCACTCCCTTTCACCAACAACAAGAGTGGTGTCGGGATTTGATTTCTATGTAATATTAGTCCCATGATTTTAATAATCTAGTTTTCCCCTTCACATACCTTGAAATTAGAAGTCCAAGCTTTAATGGGGTCGAACAGGACCTCATCAGCTCCAGCAAGTACCAAGATCTGTTCCACTTGAATCTCATTCCACCACTCTTCCGGTGCATTAACTTCCTCAATATAATTGTTTGATAGTTGTCCGTTGAGATACAACTGGGACCACTGTGTCGTAACCTCCTATGCATCGATATCTTTGTGTTGATTTTTCTTCACACTTGGCCATTCATGACTGAAGGATACCCAGGGAGATATAAGAATGGCACCTTTGATAGGTTCATGAATAACAAGCTCAGGCACATCCACTGAACAATGCCTCAAGTGCGATAAAATCGCCAAGCATAGATTCGCACCGGCCGAGTCACCCGTGATGAGAACGTCTCTAGGTGATCGCTTAAGATCTTCCAACACGTATCGCAGAGTTTCGACTGCTTCGCAAAATGGGGCTGGGTACGCCTCATGTGGTGAGAGAGTATATGTGCTATGGAACTATGCAGTTTCAATACCCGCGTTGGCGAGAGTTGTCTGGATGTTCGGCCAAAAGTAGAGATACGGCTCTGTTGCGTCCATGGCGAATCCTCCATCATTAACAATAGTCAACATCGGATGGTTATGGATCAATGGAAGACTAATTACCGTGGTAGTTGATAACAATATACTTGGCCAAAGGATCCCCAAGCCAGAATCCCTTTAACCCGCGGTTGGTGGAGACGAAATGTGGCTTGATTCTATTCTTTTGGCAGTAGTCAAGGTAAACCTGGTCATATGACTTGAACAAGTATCTAAAACAAGTCAAAAATGACTGCACCTCACAAATGGAGGACGGGACATACTGCAGCTGGAGTAGACTAAACCTTCCAGTAAGCTAGTAGAGTCAGCTGCTTGTACTTAGGGCTAATGGCGCGGTGCAATACTTTCTTAACTGCAGCTTGGATCATGTGGTGACGATAGGTGTCTGCGCCTGAGCGGCCGCAGAATGGCCCTGAGATGGCTGCATAAACTAGACCTACTCCTGCTAGTTTTCAGGAAAATAGCCATAGTTCTGTTACATTGGGGTCCTTACCGATGGACAACCAACCCAAAAGCGCATCCACCTTCTCCCAGCGTGAAAGCATGCGTGGCATTGTGGCAAACCTAAGGACAATATGGGGGTTGGTCTAAAGCGAGAGTTTTGACAGGATGTTGTGATATAAGAATGTCCCAAAGTCTGATTAGTATTCAACCTAATGACCGAGGCCGAGCACCTCGGCACCCAAATCTAGTGGGGTTGACAGAGTCCGGGGTTCCGTCGTAGTGATGTGGAGATGGCCCTTGCTACAGCAACCTCCCAGATAGTTGGGTGCTAGTTGGCACCTGCATCTCGACCCATGGTTGGTAAGACTTACGGAACCTCGGCTTGGTTCTCATACTTGTTAGGTTTGGCATGAGTTGATCTCTAAACTCTCCCGAGCACATGGATGCATAAGGTGAACAAGTGGTGAAAATATATTTTGAATAACTAGCTAGGGTCTTGATAAGATCACTTACTTTATAATCAGTGATGGGAAACCTAAACCTGATTAATCAACCGAACTGAAATGTAGGTGGCTTGGGGAGATACGTTGTATAGCTGAATGAAGCAGTCGCGTAGCATAAGCTGCGCGGTGCCGATTAGGTACATGCAGCTCTATAGCACCTGGGGGATAACAGTTCACGATAAAATTGAATCATATTGCGGGCGACAAGTAAGGAAATATCTATGGACGTAAGCTAAAAAAAAATAAAAATAAAAAGTCCCATTTCTTGTCGGTGTAATAATTCATCCGGACAGTGCAATCACATTGCATATTGGCCTCAATCCTCAATGGTCCACCTACGACGAGGGATTGGAAGGGCGTAGTGCTAGCCAAAAGACTTAAGAGGAGTCGTGCGGCGATTCAGGACGGCCCGGCGCCAATAGCGTTAGTGGCGACGAGGGAGGGAGTAAAGCGAGAGACGGAGGAAATCCAATATGAGCTCTGGCTGGTGGCCGCTGGCGAATGCGAAGGAAATGGCTGTTGAGGAAGCTAGAGCGAGAGAGGAAGGCCGGGGGGCGGAAGAGAACGGAGAGAAGAGTCGTTATTCGACGCAGCGTAGTCGGATATCCTTCGCTCCGGTGACGTATTTGATATCGACTAAGAGGTCTCTTGTCGGTGTGAAGTAGCCCAGGTCGTTGTTGCCGGAACCTCCAAAGATCATGCCAAGAACAAGGCCATTGGAAGCAAAAATAAGGGAACCAGAGTCCCCTTCCTTAACAACTGTATGCCCTGGCTGTATCACCACATGCTCAAAGGTTTCAATATCAACTTTCTTCCCATCGCTGAGTTTGGTAACAATGAGGCAGGACTTTAGGTTACCATATACTCCATGTGTGTAGCCAGTTGCGCAGCCGATCTTGAACAACTTCTCATCTATATTGGGGAGCCCAGTATGAAATCCGTGGAGTTGTGAAAGGCCCCGCGGGTTCTGGAATGGAGATAGCTAAGAAAGATAGATTAGAGACAGAATATTGGATAAACAACATGTAAAGTACTTACCATGACCATATTGTTGCCTGCGGACCGGGGTGTAGCTGGCTGGACAAGGGCCCAGTCCCTAATAGAGAGCTTCTTAGGATTATCAGTTGACTTCGCCTCACGCAACCCAGAGGCCGCGAAGACTGTACCCAGCCTATAGGTATTTGAGTTGAAGAAATCTCTCATGTCATGGTGCTCATTCTGCTGCTGGATAATACTTTTAGAGATATACTCCCAGGACCTCTCTAGATGCGGCAAGACGATTTCATCTTTTGCTTTAAGCTCCTCAACTTGGCGGTATTCAGAGTCGGACTTCAGCCTTTCAATCTCAGCAGCAATGCTCTCGACACCCTTGTTCATGTCGCAAAAACTGGGAGAGTCAATTGGGAGGAGGCGGGCTTTATGCGCGTCCCCAACATGCACACCACACTGCTTCCACTCGCGAATCACTAGGTAATCTAATGTTAGCCCGTGGAGTGAACAAATCCTTGCATTGCAGACACCAACATACCTTTACAGTCTTCCACAGAGAGTTCGTTCTCTGCCGGAAAACAGCAGTGTGAACAGGTTATTGCAAAGGAAAGCCAATCTCCAGACTGAGGATTCATAACGTCGACCCAACCACCCAACGTGCCCTGGCTGTTATACACGCTGCGAGTCTCCTGCACCTTAGCTCCAGTATCATCGGGGTCACCATCTCTTATAATCTTGTTATCCTTCCGGATTGTAACAGCAACAGCATGCAGATTATGCCTGTCAAGAATAGTAATAACAACCTCTCTTAACTGTTTCCAGTCCCTTTTGACTTTCCGGTCCACGCCCAAGAGAACTGTTGGTGGGCACTGGTGCCGGTCATAGTCACTGCCTATACGGAAGCAGCCGACTGTGAACACGCCGGCGCGGTTAATCCCATTAAAGATATCTGTGGCCACTTGCGTCTAGATTGGGAAGATAGGATCACTTGGTAAACATGGGTGAATCTTTGGGCGTTGCATCAATTTCGGGTCCATGATTTCAACTGAAACCCTCTGCAGGCCTCTGCCGCGAAGATGGTTTGAGAGCATCCGTGTAAGACTAATCCAACTGCTCTGGGCCTCACAGCGCCCCGAGGTAACAAGCAGGGTGACAATTGGGTCACCATTCGGTTCGTACACCGAGCGCCTTCCGCAGAAAATCATGTCGCTGTAACGCACATTCTCGCCGTGGCAAATATCCCCAAGTTGTGTTAGTAGCTGGTATGAACCAGGGCCCTGCAGGAGGGTGTAGTTCGTATGGGAACGGGGGATCCACCGAAGCGTTCACACGGGGACTCACAGAGTTGCGGCCCCCCAGCTCTGAGATCGGTTTCCAGGAATCCATCTGCCGTGGGGACCGGTGTTTCATCACTCGACGAACCGTCCGACCTTCGGGATCGAATCGATGGCGTCCTGGGACCGAAAAGAGAAGTCGGATCTTGAATTCCGGGAGATGCATACGAGAGCTCAGTTGGAAGAACGGGCACGATAAGGGGGTTGGCGATGAGCGCGGCCATTGTTGATTGTGGAAACCTGTTGACGCAGGGAGGTTTGGAGGTGTGTACCTATCCCAAGGAGAAGCGGACGCAGTGAAGATCGTAGTCAATGCAAGCTTTCGATATGAGTCACTGCGCCGGTTCTGGGTTCAAGAGTTCCAGTCAATAGCTATTATGTTTATTACTAAAGCAGTCAGTTCACATTCCATGGCTCGAAGAATGTCTTTCCACGACAGGCTCACCCTCATTGTCAACCCTACGAGCATGATGAAGTTACTACAACGATAAGAAAATGCTTGAATTCCCTGTGTTTCTGACATCGTGACTCCCCTGCCAATGACGGCCCATGTCGTCTACTCCGCATCAATAAAGACCATTTGCTATATCGAGTTAATCTAACATCACAGCCCGTTAATAAGTATATGTTAATTCTAATTCTGATCAAGGACTTGTCTAAGTAGCTACTTATGTGACTACATGGTGGAGTGTCTATATTGATGAAACAGAGTTCATCTTCATCATCACCATACCCACGACTCTCTAATTCGACATTGCTCCTCCAGATACTTAGACATATCCGTAGAGTAGCCCGAGGACCAAGCTGCGCCATATAAGTCAAGTGGCTTGGATATTGTCGAGCGGTAACTATGGCTCTGGCCAGCCTATCCTCATGGAGACATAGTTAATAAGCCGCACGAGACACGCATGTTCAAAACTCGCAATCCTCCCCGAAAACCAAACAGGATACAGATATATCAACGATAACTCGTCGAATACGCGCAGGATAGCGAGCAAATATCCCGAGGTGAATTCCCAGAGAAGTCCACCGTGCATGGAATTTAGCCCTGAATTTATGGCGATCGGTTGGATCCACGAGGGGTCGGTGTTGCAGGCGGAACCGCTCGATGCATGGACCAGCTGGCAGTGAATCGAGTAGAGCAGGACCAAGAGAGACAGCAGCATCTTATCGCGAGGTTAAACACGACTGACTTGTATTATGTTCAGAGAGTGCTCCTTGTTGTATTCGTCAACTAGATCTTAGCGTTGGATAGCGAGTCTTTGCTGTACCAAAGATCGTCTGTAACCCTTCCAGCGAACGAGATATTCGACTTCGCCATTTGCTGCGACTCGCTTATCAAGCAGTCTGTCTATCTCATAAGACTTACGCCTGTCAGAATCACCTTCGAAGAATATAGGGTCTGGTTTTGGTAGGGCCCTTCGTTCCTTTTGTAGGGCGCGCCAACTGGGGGGCCGACTCGGCGGCTGGTGTATTTAGAGCAACAAGTTGGGCGGTTGCTGGCGCTTTCTTTGCGACTTGCGGTAAGGCGTGGTTCATTGTTGTGGGTTTAGCCATAACTAGCGGATGGTGCCTCTCCTGCAGTTTTGGATAGTCAGGCAGAAGGGCGTGATAACTATCAGCACCACAACCGAGTATCAGTTCTGTGGGCAAGGAAAGTGCCACCTTCTTGGAAGCTTATCAAAATATCCAGGCCACCGAGTGCTTGTTCAGTTTCAACAGTGGGACATCATTGTTGCTCACAGTGGCAATCGAAACCCCCCCCCCCCGGCGGCAGGGTGCTGAAGGACCTTGTTGTCCTGGCAAATCCTCAAGCAGCTCTCGTTGTATGATGCCGCTGCTAGAATCCATCAGTGATACAAAGTCATGCAAGCATTATCGACGACCTCCCCCAGATTTTCTCGTCGCCAGGCATAACAAACTCATTTAGGGATGCATTAGAAAGGAAGATTACCACCGAGCTAAAGCAGATAAAACGAATTCAGAGGGCTCAACAATCCACTCAAATTGGAATAAATGGCCAAGAAAAAGCCGATCTTCTTAGTGCAGTGCGCAGAGTTCTCAGACAGGAAATATCCAAGATCCCAAGGACAAACCCTGCAAATGATTCATGCTCGGATTCATTCCCGCCGTCATTCCCGCCCTCATCCCCGCCGGTCCCATCGACATCTACTCCGCCAACTTCTCCATCCAGCTTAGACAGCCCCAACAAAGATCAGAAAATTATTCAATTAGCTATTGAAGATCCGATGTCGCTGCCTGTGCTGCTCCCATCAATCCCAGATTATATTCACCTCTTTCCACTGTCAGAAGCCTCCTATGTGAGCATCAACGAGCAACATTCGCCAACGCAGAGAAATATTGAGGTCCCGTCGCTGGCTCCACTACTAAACGATGAAATACAAGACAAAGGACCCCTTAGTAAATCAAACAGTGGAAACGTGTATATGCCGACAGCTGTATTTGGCCCACCCGAAAAGCGATATCATCCACCTCCAGCACGAATGTCGAACACTAGCCTCACTTATTATTCTATCTCAGTGGATAGATCATCAGCTAGAGAAGCTAGAAACGTTAGTCGGAAACACCCTTCCAGCATTAGTACTAATCAATGTCACATCCCGTGCGCACAGGCTATAGTTTAGTGGCTGATATTGCAAACCTGCTCGAGCGCATTTCAGAAGATTTGTCATGCCGAGAGTTGGAGGTTACAGCTAGTTGGAATGGTTTATGGAACCATCCCTGGGGTGTACTGTAAAGTTGCTATATTTATCACATCAATGTTGAGAACAAGTCTTTAAAAATATTAGCCTTATATATACCAGTTAATCAAGCGCATGAGTCATACATGTAAACTTGAAATATCTCAATGTAACTTAAAACAAAGCAAAGAGCAAGATGAGACACCATCAGACAGATAACACGAATGATCTGTGTTTTTCTGCTGAAGTTGCCATATTGCTATTATTTCTCCCTGGCCCTGAATTATTCTAGTTGGACTGTTCAAGCTTAGGCTCCCTATCTTGAAGACTGTCAATTTTACTCCCGCAGCCTTGCACAGCACTATCCTTTATCTGCCATGATGTATTGAGCCTACCTAGGAAAAGAATCAAGGGGTACCTATTAATTGGCTCAGGTGAACTCTTACCTGGATTCATACTATTATATAAGAATATTCCAGTTTGTATCTATGTAAATTATTTAGAATTTATTAACCTACTAGGGGAACCTGATCATGCCTATCAATCTTATTAATTTTCTGGTGCGCCAAGTTTGCTCTACTTATTGGGTAATGCTCATAGCTTGTCTAGATCTACTATGATAAGGTGAACCCCTACTAGACCTGGCACTCACCCGCGGGTGATGCTCCGCCCTCCACCTGACCCGCCCCATGGGTGGGTGAGGTTCCAACATCTCGACCGTGAGGGTTTGATATAGAGGTGCCCAACCCTCAGAGGGTCATCTGCCATTGGTTACCTATTATGGGTTATCTACTTTGACTACCTATTACCCGCCCATGGGTGGGTATGGGCCTACCTACTCATACTAGTCCGCATGCAGTTCACTTGTAAATAAGGCTTCTTGGCAGGTACTGATTTGTCCTGTAAATATTACAGCCAAATTTATGTGAGGTGTAAAGCCCATACAGAGTTCTAGATATTTCGGTCGTGGATAACTCAAGCATGTGCCGCAGATTTGGCAATCTGTCAACATCCAAGTTTCTTCACTCTCCCATGCCTGGGAAATCTAGCGCTGTTGAACAGTCTAAACCCGGCACGCAAGGGCCGCAGATTCGATTAAACCAGGCTGAGGTAGCTAAGCTCATGTTGTTGGTAATCAAGCTAAACGGTCTAGAGCTTTCTCGACTCTGATGCAGACAAGTAAAACATCAGAGGCACATGTTGGCTTCTTCCCACATGACGCGGTCGAGATTCAACGTATCTCCTGCCCAGACAAAACTGCAAAATCACTTATTCTACCATTCAGTCTCTTAGAAAAGCCTATATCAATGTCAATCATTGGCTGCTTCAGGAAACAGCCTGATACCAGCCTCATAGACTAAGGTACCCCTCCTATGGGCGGCTATTGCAGGCTTGTGGTTGGTGAGTACGCACGAGGCTCCCAACCAACACAAACACTTCCTCAGCTCTCCCACAACTTCAGCTCTGCTTATCTCCGATTTTCAGGCATTGTCATTGAAACTTTGACATAAGCAAAATCTGCTTAAATCTCTGTCCCAAATTCTCAATATCTTCTGCTGCTCTTAACAGAGATGTGCGGAAGAGCCGCGACGATTTTGCCGTCGCGATTATCTGCGCCATTCCTCTTGAGGCCGATGCCGTTGAAGCCCTTTTCGATGAACATTATGACCGGCTGGGAAAACACCATGGCAAACAATGAGGCGATACGAATGCATACATAAATTATGGGCAGAGGTCTGTGGTTGAAGTACTACGAGCGGGGAGGGTTGATGAGACTGGGAATAGTGAGAGGCATCTTATGCGAATGGGATAGTTCACTGCCTGCTAGGTCCCATACGAAGATATAATGTCGTGATCCGACCAATTTTGATCGGACGAGGAAGGATTGCCAATGGCGATTTGGATATTTTAAAACGAGTGTATGGTATATATATGATAATGGTAGATAACTCAAAGGTCCCCCTTCTTAGCATGGCTTGCGAGGTGCCGATCGCGATTGTCCTTCCTGGGGAACCCGCGGCCAAGTTCAAAGCCATATTTGCACCCCTCAACGTGACAGAAGTATGTTGTAGGCTCTTCAACCATATCAGGGTGTTTCGTGCCGTAGTGCCGCGTGAGGTCCTTGCGGTACTGGAATGCCGACGTACAGCCGTTGACTGTGCACTTGAAGGGCTTGTCGTGGCGTTTCTTGTGGCGGCTTTGACAGTGTTAGCCCTGGAGTGAGAGTATTTGGGTAAAGACAAGCTGGGAAGTTTTAACTTACTTGAGTTCATGTGGCTTCTGGAAAGTGAGGTTGCAGACATCACACTTGAAAGGATAGGAAGTTGGGGTATGCTCAGAATGGGTCGGCTGTGGGTTTGTTGGAGCTGGTGATAGGAGATCTTCATCTTCTCCAAGGCTAGCGTGTGGGGTTGTATCCGGTGGAAACGAGAGTTGGGGTGGGGAATGACTTGGAATATCATCAGGTAGTGAAGGTGTCGGAAGTAATTGAGAAGAAGACGAAAGTCCAACGTCAGGGCCAGGATGCCCAATATCTAACCACGCAGGGTCAATGCAGTCAAATGGCTGATAGTTATGATGTTCGTTTAGACGACTGTTAACAAAGCTGTGATTCGAGCTGGTTATCCTGGGAGGAAAGGGAGATAGTAGGGCTACTGAGGCCCGGGTTTCTCAACCGGACGGGGCTGGCCTTCCGTCTGGAGGAAATGAAGAGTCGGAAAAAAGAAGCAAAAAAGAGCGGGATAGAAAAGAATGACAAGAGAACGCGAAGGGTAAACAGCGGTCGGTTTGTGGTAAAGAGGGACTAGGCGACCTCTTGCGAGAGGCGCCGCTGTTGAAGGAAGAAGAACACTTCCAGTCGAGGAATCCTCTTTCTTTATATGCTTGACGGATAGAAAGCACGCAAGGCGATCTCTTGGCAGAAATGGCAGGCCTCAAATTTCCCGTTAGAGTTAGCTCGTTATTCGCTGCAGCTGCATCATGCGTATGCAGCTTGAGATGCCGATGCTATTGGCTCGTTAACTAGCCACCGCAGTGGTAGGCCTCAGGAATGGATCTTGCGTCAACCTGCCAGCGTCTCAGTGGATGTTGATGGAATCTATCCTTACACAACTGAAAGAACGAGCAGATTAGCCATTGTAGCTTGGGTTTCCATGCGCATGGTAGGCCTCAATTATTGCTGATCGCACTCTTCCAGTGCTCTATCATGTACTACAGATAAACTACATGCATTGATACGGCTTCGTGTTTGTTGCACAGTATCTGCTACGCCTGACAGTACTTTAGTCTGCCTTTTGCATACTCTGCATGGGTACGTAGTGGGCGTCCGAGCTATAAGTACAGCTATGTGTTCAGCTCAATCTTCTCAAGTTTTCGAAGCTCCAAAGAATTAAGGTCTGCTTCAATATCTCTCTGCCTTTTGTCCTATAAACTCATCCCGAGCCCAATATGACCGACTTGTCCCCAAAGATCATCGACACGACGGCCGCCATTGGCGAACTGGTTGAACTGCTCACAGACGTTCCAAACAATCCTCCATCCGTCTACGTCGACCTCGAAGGCATAAACCTTTCTCGTCACGGCTCAATCTCAATCATGCAAATCTTTTCGCTCCCCAGGAACGAAGTGTACCTCATCGACGTCCACACTCTGGGCCAGGAAGCCTTCTCCCACCCCTCTACAAGCGGTAGAACCCTAAAAGGCATACTGGAAGACGAAAACATTCAGAAGGCCTTTTTTGATGTTCGCAACGATTCCGACGCTTTGTATGCCCACTTCGGCGTCCACCTCGCGGGCATCCAGGATATCCAGCTCCTTGAGCTCACAACTCGGAGTGGGTCAAGAAGACTCATAAACGGTCTTGCCCGGTGCATCGAGCGTGACGCAGGCTTGACGTGGTCTGAAGCCAGCGGGTGGAAAGATATTAAAGATAATGGACGACAGCTGTTCGCGCCTGAGCGCGGGGGATCTTATGAGGTGTTCAATGCCCGGCCCTTGTCGGAGGCTATTATCAAGTACTGTTCTCAGGATGTTCGGATTCTACCCAAGTTGTGGGCGGTCTACAATGGTAAGTTGGGGTGGAGGTGGAAAGAGAAGATCGAGGTCGCCACGCGCGATAGGATCAACGTTTGCTTCCAGGCTGTGTATACGGGCGTTGGAAGGCATATGGCTCAGTCGCCTTCGGGCTTTGCATGACTTTGTCGAAGGCAACCTGGATGCTATGCGCATTGTCAATGCTCTGTTGGTCTTTGAACTTGTTCAGGTGGATGAGTTTAAACTCGCATGGTACAGAGTATCTTTGGGCCCAACTGAGTGTCTTATACGTCCGCTTTTTGCCTAGTCGAGTTAGAAAAGCAAAAGCCTCAACCTGAATAGTCTCTACGTCAGTCTTCACTATGAGAACCCTCTATTGAAACTTTAATGTTGTAGTTCGCGGCCTGCAGCATAAATATAGCTGTTATATGCTACATTTTCAGGTGTTAGAAGCTACTACAATTCAAATACCAAACTCCGGAGGAAACTTTTCTTATATGATTCTCTTAGCAAAGTACCAGAGCCACGATCTTCAGTCCCTCCCCATGACCGCCAATCAGGCAATTATCCCCTGGGCCGTCGACGACGCACGAGGAAAGATAGATAGCAGCTAGCCACCCTGGGCAAGGGCCGTTGAACCACGAGAATTCTAGCTTTCTCATGGAGAACAGCTCGAACTCCGCAACTACCATCAGTTCATCCCCTCGGGCCAAAGCTAGAACCCAGGGTGGTCAGCCCCATCAATATAGTGGGGAGGGGGCAGTTTTTCCTACTTACATTCTACCTTTGCGGGATAAAGTGGAAGGATGGCATAAGGAGCAATGAGTGCGGTTACAGGAAACTGATACCAATGTCTCCAGTCCGTATTTGATATCTCCCCGTCACCGTTATCCTCCCTTTGGGTATTAAACTCATGACCCACCTAATGAGACGTGCTATCCTGTCTTATCTTTAAGCATGCACACTGCCGAGGCAGTGTAGTCACAAGACCACAAGAATTTTTGCAAGGCCATTTCATGAAGCTGGTATAGGGTGTTCTATTTTTAAGTAGCAGCTTGACCTTGTCTTCCCTTCAATTCTTTGTCTTTATTGAATGACAGCTCCTACCAGTTGCTGGCTGCACACAAGGTGGATAATTCCGCGCTCGTACCTGCCCATTCTGATCCGCTTTTCAATCAACTGGGGACAGTCGACTGTACTCAGATGGCCAGATCAAGTGTTGCTCTATCTGTGGAGATACTTTCGAGACTATCCCAAGCTGGGGTAGAACTCCTCGCTCTCGCCGTTGGGCAAGCAATATGTTCGCGCCTGGTGCTACCGCCGGATACCCAACAGATAGTACACTCGATACTCGCAAACCTGCAATCTGTGTTATTATACAGCAATCTTCTCTAATTCAGCTTTGGTACCAAGCATTTTATCCAGTTACTTGTCAAGTCTGAACCAGAAATCACTTGTGTTGTGCTGTGTGACAGTCTCTCTATCTTAATAAACTCTACTATGCACAGGTACTACGTGCAATACTGCAGATTTAATAGCAACCTGGCCATCTTAGCCCATCAATCTCCTAATAGTCAAACTCGGTTAATATCTGCTCTAGCACATTGTTGTTCTCTCTATTTCCAAATATATTTGAGGGTTTCACGCCCCTCTAGTACAATAACAAAGATTAAGAAGCCTGCAAACTAAGGGACGCGATATCTCCTCATGCCTTGAGATTTGTGATACTAATATTGGTAACTA
Organism: Aspergillus cavernicola; assembly: GCA_027569065.1. Lineage (NCBI taxonomy): Eukaryota > Fungi > Ascomycota > Eurotiomycetes > Eurotiales > Aspergillaceae > Aspergillus > Aspergillus cavernicola. Next base: position 204,392 of record JAPDEK010000054.1, on the reverse strand, counting down.
CAAGTATCAGAAGCTGCAAAATTTTAACTACAGGATTGCCCAAGTAAGAATCATACAGATACTTAATACTTAATGTTCCACAAAGAAACTACTAGCCTTCTCCCCAGCAGTAGCACTATCTTTCATGCAACTTTTGAGAAAGGGGAGAGGAATTTTGCAGCAGGCTGTTCCACCTGGAACTGAACTCAATATTATCCGATACATTCCAAGTTAAACACTTTCAGCACCTGCTATCCTCAAATGGAGGCTCTTCTTTGTTGAATATCCTTCACATAGTTGCCGGGCAGATGAATGCTAAGCTCGGCGACTACAAGGGTGTAATTTCTTCCAGACGTTAAGGCTGCCTTATCCTGCACTCAAACTGAGAGCCAGACCCCCGAATATCCCGAAGAAATCATTCGCGCCCTCTGTGGCTGTTTCAGGTGCCGGACCTGGCTCAGGAGTGCAATCACACCCGAGGTAGTTCACCATAAAGCTCTCTCGTTTCGCATAGCGGCAACTGTACTGCATTACCTCTGGATACTTCGACACGCGCACTTTCATGACAATATTGAACCTTCTCTCGCTGGACTCTGGCGCCTTTACTATATCCCGATGAGACTCCAACATACCGGCCTACTGAGCCCGACTGTCGCCCATATATCGCGGTATTACACAAACAATATCTTCGGGGAGATACTACAGATCATGACTGGAATTCCCATCCAGAAGGAGCTCAACCTTGACACATCAGCAATATCCAAGCCTGGCATGCCAATCTGTTGCGCTTCCCTTCTTGATCCGACCATGCCACCCATCGGGGCGGTGTCCTTCCTACTTCGGTCTGGGTCATACCTAGAAAGACGACACCCTGTACTAGGAAGTCTACGATCTCGACTCCAAGCTCGGTGTGCGAGTCGAAGAAGAAACAGTGACAAAGTTATCATTTGATGACAAACCACCTGATAATCAGTATTCGCTGGGAGGAAAAACACAAGCTACACACCACTACGACTTCACCAACAAAGATGCTCATCACCGCATTCTGAAGTGCAGCGCTCCAACAACACCTTTTTGGAGGCAGTTCCCATCCCCAGTGCGAGAACGTACAAATACAAGTCACACCCAACAATAGACTTCTCTGGAACCTGTGGCAGCCTCCTGGAAAACACCCAGTTACAAACGGGTCCCTCTTGTGACATCCTCCCACCAAGCCGATCCTGTTTGGTGAGGCGTAGCACATCTCATCTGGTGCAATTAAAGCCTAAAACGTAAACACCTTTGTTCATTAGATCATTTTTTAATTTACGATTTCGATTCGTGATTCGAACTCGGGCGTCTGTTTAGATGGACCCTGGAACGTATTTGTCCTCGTTCGTTTTTGAAGAAACTATAAGAGCTGTTTGCTTTGTTCCACTGACTCTTATACATCCTCCCACCGTTCCTTCGAACGCCTATTGAAAACGAAGAGAATCTATTTATCCCAATCTCTCGAGCCCCCAGATACGCACGGGCGGTGGCCTCTTGTAGAGACGCGACCGTAATGATTAGTAAATGCTACGACCTAACTACACACAGCAGCCTGCGTAGTATACGCTATCAATATGAACAGCTCACAGCACGCATAACGTAGCCGGCACTGCAATTTATACTTTAAGTTCCTCTTTTCCCGCTCCTTGCTGCAAGCACGTGTTGTTGTTTCAGCTCATGTCTTAGGATGCCAAATGGCAGTAAATTGTAGGGGGTGTCATGGTATACCATAATCAGAGCCAACGTCGGACCTTCAAACCTCTGTTGGGCGGGGAGGAAGGAATTGGCCGTCAACATAATGATGCCTTATGTATGACCTTGACTGCATGGTAAACAGCGTTCTCTCAAGATAAAAACGGCGTTAGAACCGAGCGACTCTATCCCATAAGTGGACTCTTCTCGTCGCATCCGCAAGAGTGAGGAAATTCCTTTTGACGATATCGATGGTATAACGAGGATTCGGGGACCGACTGTCGTGCCGCTCTTCGAAAGAAAAATAGGTGGCTATTGGGAACCTAAGAATATATGAGCGCGGCAGCAATTAACACCTGTAAAATAGTAACGAGAACATGCAGCCAAATAATATCGCGGAGTCCTAATTTTCGGCATACGTATTATATTGAGCCTGTAGATTGGCAGACGTCACCTGGACCTGATTGGTGGGAGAACTGCAGCGACTGCGATTCGCAACCCTGTACTTCGACGAATTCATGCAGAATGCAGCTACCGCATAGGGCCAAAAGACAGATCATTGGTTTGTTTCCCAACTTGGCACTTCGCTTTTATCGCAACGTCGTTCGCTTCGGAGGAGGTTTGGTGGCGGTAAATGGCACGATCGCATACAAGCAAAGCAGCTGAAAGCCAGGTATAAGCGACAGGCGTGCTTCGCAAATTGTCCATCTCCAGGTGTGAGGGTTATCCCGAACTTTATCAGCATCTTGTATAATCGTAATCGAAGTTTCTATTCCCGAGCTCATAGTCAGCATGCCTGGCAAAGCCAAGGTAGGAAGAGGTTGGGGGGGAAGGGAGGGGATCCAGACGAATAAGCAATGCAGTTTTACCCGGTATCCTCAACGTGTTCTGAATGCAGCGTCAATGTACAGAAAGCGCGATCCCCAATGCAGGGTCCTGCTGGATCTCACCTTGATCATGATCATAACATCAGGTACGCGGTGTCCTCTGACAGCAGTGAGTTTCCGACGGACAAAAAGGGAACAATAGCAGATTATGGCGAAAGATTCAATAAACACATCTTTCCATGTCCATATACACCCAGTGAGCCGGTGATTTTGAATTTCTGAGTCTTTAAGGCGCGTAGGGACCCGAATATGTCGGTGTGCCGCGTAACTGGGTGTATCACGTGATATCTCTTCAACGTTTCACGTCCGACTTGGCGCGTTTTCATCGGTACTCGTTATTGCTTTCTTTAAGGTCTATTTCTAGCCCTAATTGACGTTTCTGGGTACTTACCACTTATATAAGCACTCGATGGAGTCGATGCTAGTTTCTAAGCGGGGCCAAGGCGTAGAGAGCGAGGGCTCAAACCATGAATAGCCGCGACCTATACTGCCACCCCACAACAAATATGGGCCCTATGGATCCCTTGTAATGGGCCTGATTATGGAGTAGCTGCTCTAGATCTCCTTCTCACATGGAGCGCGTTTTAGATCACAATGGAGTTGCAACTGCGTATATGAATTTGCCTACCGAGCCGCCAAGGAAGGTCATGGTAAGACCCTTGGATGTTCAAAGAACTATCTCAGATATATTAACTTAACTTTTCACTACCGAACAGGTTGTCGCTTCCGTAGTCAGAAAAAGCACCCTTTGTTTACTGCAAAACAATGGAGACAATGTATTGTGATTCGATAAAAGCTAGGACATGCAGAGTCACAACAAAATGAGAGATATTCAACCATCAGAAAAATAAGCGAGCAATTACACTTTCCACAATTGCACAAAAGATAACAAAAGCAAGAATCAACATAAAACTTTTAGCCATGCCCAGAATCTCTACCATCCCCCCCCCCCACACAGGTCACGCCGAACCTACAAATTCATTCTCGGCACACCGTAAGGGTTGAGATAACCCATCTGACCCAGATTCATGTATAGGTCTCATTCCCTGCTTCCTTTGGTTCCAGCGACATGTTGGGATGATTTACCATGATCTCAACCAGTCTAATCACAATATCGCGCCTGTCCTGGTCGTTGCGATTCGGGTAGGAGTAGATGGTATAATTGATCTGGCGTATGCATTCTCCAGCGGTTGCATTAACAGCTGTATGATCACCATCAATGGTGTTCGTGATACGTAACATGTCTTCAAGCTTGACGGCTTCGTAGAAATTAATTTAGTTGGTAAACAAAGTCGAGCAGCTGAATATACACTCAAATGACAGGGTAATACCTTGCATCGTCTGTTCCGGGCTTCCTGAGGCCGGATTTTGATTGAGTATAGCCTGGCTAAGGGGCACCGCGCTCATGATTTCCAATCAGTGAAGTTAGAAGGAAACGTAGAACTTGGAGAGAGGAATATTTGTGTGTGGTCTCTGTAGGGTACATTGACCTCTTTAAATAGTCCCAGCCCAACGAGGGAAGCGCACAGATGATAGTGAGCAAAAGCAAATAGACCTATTGGACGATAGCCATTAGTTTGTTTCCTACGACTCATCACAGTAGCTCTCGGGCCCCCGTTCGAGTTTCATGATGGCGAAAGCCCTAGTCCAAAACTGGAAGCCTATATTGGCTGCAGTGGTCAGTAGAGTCATGAAATACACTGTCAGAGAAATAGGCAACAAAAGTCCTGGCACGTAGAAAATGGTGAAAGGTGCCTATTTCCGAACTGCACCGCGGTGGACGACTTTTCGCGTCGTTGACTCCCTCTTCATGGATGGAGAGATAAATACCTCTCCCTGGTCCCAAGGATCCCATCTTTTGGCAGTAGGTGATCTACAGTAACTGCGTGGCAAGTCTCCTTGGCAGTATAATTCATAAGCTGAGAGAGAACCCTGGGGAGACAGGGGCGCTACTAGGTTGATGTTGCAATGCAGTCCATGTGCATATATTTACTCGTCAATCAGCGTAAACCCTAGCGAGAGGGGCACTGCGGCTAGAAGGAGAGAGACCGCCCCAGCGAGATTAAGCAAGGCTGATTGACAGCTCAGCTAGGCTAGAAAATCCTCCGAGCTTGAGAAGTGCCTTACCCAATTCTGTCGCGTTTACCGGTACATGGATGGCGAGCAGCAGGAAGGAATCTGAATCGTAGATCTACGTGAACGGAAATATACAGCACGTACAGAGTACCTTGTGATGATATTAGGTCAAGGACAGTTTGCTGTAGGGGCGGTGTTTTGACCGTAACCACCCCTAGATTGCTGGAATGCGAACATCAAGGCAGATCTCCACCAGACTAATCTCCCGATTAGATCAATGGACTTCCCCTTTGACCGTTATCATTTCGAGGGATCATAATGGGCCAGCCTCTACCAGCTAAGCACCAACAACACTCTGAGCTGAAAAATGATATGGCTGGGGATCATATTTGGTGTAGTTAAACCCAAATAGAGAAATTGCAATTTCCCGTGCGGCTCTTTCTCCTTTCATGAACGATCACTGATGACAGCGGCATTTATTGTGGGTCGCCATCAGGTAGCTTCACTAAATTTTTGCATCTGCGAAGGAGAAACGAGGACGGCACTCCACGAGCTCGAAGCCCCCATAGAACCGGAAGCTCAACCGGGAGATATACAACTAACTCGGGTAGGCCCAGTACAGCTGAGTGTGGAGTCTTACATAGCCGAATAGCGCAGCTGGAATTTACAATATAAGTCATTTCCCCAACACGAACTCCCCAGTACGGAACAACTCCCCGCCCAGACCCTGCCATCCTAATCCAGAACGGGATAGACCAGCACCCTATCATCTGAGCTCGGACGATGTCTGGAAAAGAACACTCGTCTCCTTTCTAAGCTTGTGTAGAGGGGAATTTAAATAGTTGAGCCAGTAAGGTGGGAAAGCCCTTTCCAATTCTGGCCCCTGGCTCGCGGCCTAGAAGACCGGAAAGGCGTACTTTTTACAGCTGTATGATTCTGAGTGGGATCTTTATGAATCACTGAGGATTTTATTGAGAAGTACGACCCACTTCAGTGATTCTTCAAGAGCTTTTTGTTGGCCGAACGTGATGTGAAACTCAGAGCTGTCACTGTTCGGGCTGTGATAGTCCAAAATTAATATTTCTGCATGGAAAGAGCGGTCAACTTCCCCAACTACTGCACAAAAGTACGTACTTAAATCAAGTCAAGGCAAAGGAAGAAAGACAAAAGAAAAATTGAAAACTCGAGACAAAAAAATAAACTTTTTAGCTTCCTGGCCTGAACCATTTCCAACCACGCAAAATTAAAAGAACCGACGTTGCTCAAGTGCTCGAAGGTCAAGCAGGGGCTTGACAACACTCCGCATCGCAAAGCCATCAGCGTGAAAAGTTTTCACACGGAGCCTCGCGAGGAAGAAGACATATTGAACGGCAAGCCGACCATGCCTAGCGAAGATGTCAAACAGGTCATCCAAGATCCGTTCATCCCCAGAGGACAGTGGATCACCTTCCTTCATACTCTGGTTTAACAACCATTCCATGTTTTCTAACACTCTCTTTCGGTCATTGCCGGAACTGAGCAGGACAAACCACTTGTGGTTGAACCTGAAAAGCCGTCCAAACCAAATAAAACAGTCTCTCACGACCTTGAGCTTGTACCTCTGGAACTTGGCACGTTTCGCTGCGTCTAATTCGCGTTGACGTTTGTATCTCTCCTCCGATTCCAGAATTGAATGGATGATGGACGTCTCAATGTTGAGCGGAAGGGGCTCGTATTTGCGGGCCAGCTCCGGGGAAAGGTCCAAACCGTCCAAAATCTGCCGCAGCTTCGTCGGTCGGTGGTAACCAAAACGGTGCAAGACCTCCCAGAGCGTCTGGACGTCAACCAGATCCTGCTTCCTGCCACTCCCGGCCACCCATTCCATCAAGAACAATCCGAGATCATACTGTGACCTAAATGGCTTATCACCCTGCTCCTTTTGACTCACAAGCGTTTGCTGCATCTTTTCCAGGAAAAATTCCCCCATGTCCAATGCTCCGCTCAGCGCATCAAGGAGCTGATGGCAGAACTCATCATCACCCCCCGGAACTAGCTGCTTGTAGTTCCAGTCGTGTCCCACCTCCGCCCACGTATGGCGGAGAATCGTCGTCACCTGAATTTCCACCCGAAACTCATGCCAGGGCTGAGCTTTCTGACCCTCTTCAAGCTTCAGAGTTGCCCGGTAATGGTCGGCGGAGTATCCGGGATACTTTGGAACATAATGGTGGGAAGCTCCTCCATTTCCTTTGATTTCTGTTCCGGTGAATTTTGGATCTGAGTGCACATCAAAGTTTTTGTTGACGAACTTCTTGACGCGGTCCTTGTCTGACGCGAAGTAGACGAGGACGCGAACTCCAGCCAGGTCAACAATGTCCGTGATAACATCATTGATGTCTTCGTACTCCCGACCACCCTTTCGTCCGTTAACTTTGACCTTCAGTCTCTCAATTGCCTTTGTGCGACACTCGACTTTATGTGGCACGCCTGCTTCGCCCAGAGCCTGCGTTAGTCGCCGGGCAGATTCCTCGGCGATACGAACATAATCACTTTGATTCTCCTCGTACCAGTCTAGAAACTGTTCGATGACTGTCTCTTGTTTCTGGGTCGAACTCGAGATGTTTCCGACTGCGGGCATCGTGGATGTTATAATGTATACACAGGGTGAAACGATAATATAACAAATTTGACTGTGAGTTATCCTGAGATGAAAGATGAAGATGATGGCTAAGTGAGAAACTAATACAATGCAGATTCCACGGGCCTATTTATACCCATGCTCCAAGAAATGTCACACCAGCTGGTCGCATCGGGCTTGCTTGTCTATTTGTTCACGAAACTACAACAATTATTCTCTTTCTCCCAACAAGGCCTGATGTTCACTGTCGCAAGTGACTTGAAGCCTGACTACTACAATCACAACTTCTCATTTGTCCTTGGCAGTTCTTGCGGTCTGCGATTCCCAAGACAACGAGCAAACAGGTGGGTGAGAATCAATGCTCATTGCATCGTCGACAAGGTCTTACTCGGATTTCCATAGTTTGGTACCACACCATCTGCCGCCCCTAGTTGTGGAAGAGGCTGAATATTGACGGTTTGCACATGTTAATGCCAATGATGGCATGCATACAAAGTGGGTGTTGGCAGTCTCACCGTCGTCGATCGGGATTCCAAATTCCAAATTGTATGAGGAACAATGGAGCGGTGAGGGTAACAACCAATAGACCTCAGGAATGTTGGTCATTGATATGGATGCCCAGTATTGTTTGCGCGGTCGCGTTCTTGTCTTGTTGACAGGCATTTGTCGAGAGGGGTAGCATGCAAGGCTAGCCCAGCACCTTGCTAGCAACGAGTCAGGCTGCGACCCGGAACGACTGTTGCGCTTCATATCACACCGATCTGCTAATAGTCCTTATCCGGGACGTATCTTTGCCGCTGACACCCTGGGTGCGACGACACTGTTTCAAGTCTCGCCTCTTGCGCGATTCGAAGGCCTCCGTGAAGCATTAAAATGCCGAAATGATTCCAGCGAAGAATAGAGCGATGATCGGGATAACGCGTGTAAGTATATGTTGCCGCGAGAACTTTCTTACCTACATTATTAGATTCACCGCTGATATGGCATGCTCGATTCTAGGATTAGAGCCTACTGCGTGAACCATATGCAGCCTAACTGTTCTGAAAACTATATGCGAGTGTGATATTGATGGAACCGACTTATACCCGACAACTCAGGCAGAAACGAGTTTTGGTTATCATAGACCGCTCTTTCTCCTTCATCGATTGAGGTGATTTCTGTCATCATACTGGTCACCATCACCGTCGCGCTGCCTTGAAGGATGCGTACACCCAGCCCAATGAGGGTGAGTTGAAGCGATCACCATGGAACCCATGTCCAACCCGTTCCAGCCGCTAGATATACAGCGACCAGTCGTTCGCATCGCGAAAACTCAAATCAGGTAACACTCATGTAAAGCTGATTCCTACCCTCTAACCATGCTTGCTTCTTCTATTACCCGGTTCTGACCCAACCCAGACTACGGATATACGAACCCAAATCTTTGGCCAGTAGCACGACCATTTATCTGTCGGTGTGTACTCCAACTCGCCGCGGGCTTATCATTCCACTAGGAGGGAGACAAGAATCACATTCATTTCCGTTGAAATCCGGCCGTCGGGATAATCTCTGAGCACCCAAATGTTCTCTACTTGTTATATCAATATTATGGACCTTTCGAAGAGTGCACAACCCCCTCTCCGCATTTACCAGATCAGCTGCACAAGGAGCGCGTATAGAAATCTCGGCTACCAGGACAACTACTGTTATCCCGTCGACAGGGTAACAGAGGCCGATCTAGTTCACACTCAAAGTACTACTCTAGGCGGTGAATCAAAGAGAGACAGGCAGAGAGATCAAAAGGCAGAGATTAGATTGAGATATCCCTTTCGTCTTGCATCGGCAATTCAAGGTTGTGGAACGGCCCGGGCGGGGCGGGGGTGGGGTCGTGGTTACAGGTCAGTCGATATTTGAGCCAATACTGCTTAGATAATGGACTTGGCAATCATGTGACCCACAAACGACCGAGCTACCACTAACGTAAATCCCGGGCGGTAGGTGCGTCCCGGGCGGAAGGTAGTTTTCTCATCCGCCCCACTGCTATACGAACTTTCGATTCTAATAACTCCATCAATTCTTATTCAAATTCATTTAATTAAAGATGATTAGGAACACGACAACTTGTTCTTTTATGACCTTGTACTCCGCAATTCGTACACCTTGGTGGGGCGCGCCTAGGTCTCTCTGATGTTGGAAGGGCACTGGAGCTTAACCCCCCCTCACCAGCTTGTAATTCATTATTTCTCAATGAAATAAGGTCCCTGGCTTCTTCAAATGAGAGACCATCTGTAGAAGTTATTAGACGCCTAGAACAATTCTTTTTCAAGAGGCTATCTGCCACGAATAAGCAGAGATTATTGTTTTCCTGTGCCAGCAACCCAGTATTGTAGATAGCCACCTCACAGCCCTTTACAAATTTATCCAGTGCCTGCTTTGAGGGGGTTGAGGGACTCCTAGAGCCCTCTTTTAAAAGCTTCTTGACTGATGAAGCTTTTCAATACACTTGGCGGACCGTGTGAGGCGTACAGAGTTGAGAGGAAGGGATTGAAGTATTACCTCTGCTTGGGAAGGGTATTGGAGTTGATAGTCTTAACTGCAGTCTATCCAGTACTGCAGCAGGTGAAAAAGGAAGTAACCCAGTTACCCTGAATCTGCTTTGGATGTTCTCTATTGTGAAGACTTTCTTATGGGCTTCTGGATAGGCCTTCAAGAAATCAAGCTTGTCAATAGTGTTAAATCCCAGGCGTGCTTTCTGCTCAATCAGGGATCCATACACCCTCTTCAAGGGGCCAAAACAGCCTACATCCAGGGGTTGCAAGAGGTAAGATAAATAAGGAGGCATGCAGATAGGGATAATATTATTATCCTTGCATGTAGCGTCAAAGGCAGGGGCTAGGTGGCTTCCATGGCTATCCAGAACAAGAAGTACATACCCCCCTCTTTGCCACCTTTGTATAGCTGGAATAAAGTATTTTTAAAGCCAGCAAAGCCCAAGTGTATCTGTAGTCCATTCATTATCACTAACTTTGATCCTCCAGGCATGTGGAATAGAGAATTCCTCAAACCATCCCTCTATATAGTGCTTTCTCTTGAAGATAATGGTTAATAAAATTGACCACCCAGTCAAATTGACATATTTAATAGTGGTAACCCACTCCTGATTCCCTGGCTGTATAAGCCATGGTTTGCCTGGTATTTCCGCTCAAGATACTACTTTTGTTATTGCAATTAGGCCCATAGCAAAGCCAGTTTCATCGAAGTTATAGATATCTTCATCCGATATGCTGTACTCAGCTTTGACCCTCTGTATCTCATTAAAAAATGGGCGAATTATCTCAGGATCTTTACAGAGCGCTCTCTGACAATTGATCTTTCAAGCGAACCTGGTTTTAACTTCAGGGCGCCTCTTGGTGAACTCTGTTACCCAGTTCTTTCCAATTGGTCGAGACAGGGTTGAGGATTCATCCATGATAAGTTGTGCCATCTCACGTACGCGCGAGGGCCTGGGGGCTGCTCCACGAATATCAAGTAATACTATCCATCCTATTAAGACCTCTTCTTGATATAGGGATAGCCTATGCTGGTGGTTGCGGAGTTCTGCTTGAGATTGACGGCCGTGAAGTCTTCCTCGAAGTGTATTCGGATGAATTTTGTATGCACGCGCTGCGGGCGCAATTTTTTGAAATTTCCCATTTTTAATATCTTGAATCGCGCATTCAATCCTGCCCTCTTGCTCAACTAAATCTCGAGTCGTTCTACGCGCTTTTGGTGGCATGATGGTTGTTGGAAGTTGAGGTTGATAAACGCGTTGAGGTGGATGAGAAAACTACCTTCCGCCCGGGACGCACCTACCGCCCGGGATTTACGTTAGCCGCCTTGGCGTTTACGTAATCAGATTTGTGCTGCTTATTTTAATCAGAACTCCGCCCTAACAACCTCAGGCTATCTGAAACTCAGGAAGAGACTTTGATACTGTAGATAGTATCTAAGAATAAGCATGAGTTACTCCTAGTCTCTGCTATATAGGAGAAATGGCTAATATTGTTGTTGAAGCAGATACTTTATCTGCCTACTAACCTGTTAGCAAGAATTGGGTCTCAAGCTTTAATTAATAACAGAGGAGGTTAAAGGTGTATTTGCATGGATGGGACTAATAGGATGCTGCTGTCATGGGCTGCATGGATTGGTATGAGGCGGTAGTTAAGCGACGGATTAAGGCTGGGGCGGATATTGACTCGGAGGATCAGAATGGTTCAACCCCGCTGTGATTTGCTGTAAACAGCGCAGAGGATGTCACCAAGGTTTACGCGCGCATGGAGATACTGTTCCTGTGATCGAGCCGAGTGAAGTTCCGGCCTTGCTTCATCAAGCAGCGGAAGATGAGCATGTTGCAATAATGGAGGGGTTGATCCGAACTGGTCAGGCGGAAATGGGCTTACCCCTCTGTCACGTGCGGTAAGGGAAGGGCATATTTCGGCTGTAGCATTCCTCATCGGGCGGGAAGGGATTGATGTCACCTGCAGGGACACGAATAGTCTGTGTGGGTATGGTGAAGCTGCAAGGGCAACCAAGGTGGAATTACTATCTTGGAAGCCACATCAAGGTTTATGTCTCGGCTTCTCCAATGCAGATCGGGAATCTCACGAAAACATGGCGATGTTGCTTCTTAGCCACCCTGCTGCTATCATTGAGCCCGGGAAATGCGGTGATGACCGACTATAGGAGCTCCTAGCAGCGGCTGCGGAGAGGAATGATACACTTGTCCTGGAACTAGTGCAGAAGAATTGGGAAGACCACAACCGGGTTGACGAAGAGGTGATCGAGGAGGCAGCAGGGAGTGGACATGATATCGACAATTACCGGTTGGCTTCTTCAAGCTACAGTGGGGAGCGAGGTGAATGGAAAAGATATTGTAAAGGTGCTTTTTCAGAAACGTGAAGCCCAGATAAACGGACATGTGGTCCATTGAGGAGGATATTTTCCCGTGGGAAATCGCGGAAAATTAAGGTGGGCCGTATCTTCCGAGAGCATTCATCCGTGGGGGAGTATCAGAGCAGCACCATGTAAGTAGGGGATTTCTTTTGGCTACTATGGAATATATCTCATGGTTTCTAGAATTTTGGTGGCCCGCATGGACTCCGAGGAGGGGTCGGCCGGTTCTTTAACCCAGTAAGTAGAGTTCTCAGCCAATTAAATTAAGGCTGCGGTGACTGAACGTCCAACTACCATGCGCAACTGCCATGGGTGCAACATTCGATGTCCCCATTCACCGCGTGGGAAATCTACTCGGCGACGAAGGCCGACGCGAAGATGTGCAGGTTGCTTTAGCACCGACAGTCTGCATCCAGCGTTCCCCTCTAATCGGACGGGGCTTCGAAGCATTCACAGAGGACCTTGTTCTCAGCGGGACTCTAGCCATGCAGTACATCAACTCTGGACGGGCCACCCAGAGAAGACAGGTGGCACGCCGTGCTTTAATAAGTTGTCCATGGAGAGATTCACCACCTTGGACGTTCAACAAGGCCAAGAACAAGATCTGGTAATCCTCATAACGAACGAAAAACCGGGAGCTCCCTTCGGACCGCCTGGTGCAGGGGGTGTCCGACTTGGGGGGCAAGAAGTGAGAAACGAAGATCAGGCCATTTATGACGCCGTGAAGCTAGCGAAGGCCGTTGACATCCCGATCTTGATTACGGGTCTTAGCACCGACTACGAGTATGAGACATCTGACCGGACTAGTCTGCTGCTTCCACGGCGCGAGAATGAGATGATCCAGCGGGTCTGTGAAGCGAATCTAAACACGGTACGTTAGCTACATGAAACCCCAATCTTCTTTGCTAACATAGGTAGGTTGTGATCATTCAAGCAGGGATGCCAATCGAAATGCCATGGATAAAAAGCGTCAACGCCCTAATTTACGCATGGTACGGTGGACAGGAGACTGGCCATGCAATCACCGATAGGTATGCCTTGTCGTTCTGGTCGGAAGAGTACTCGCATTAGCAGGCAGAGGCCGGAGAATTTGCGGTGATTCTGGCGATGAGTGCGGATCCGAAGCATGAGTGGCTACAGGGTGTGTTTTCGCTCAAGGAGGGGTTTACGTGGGAGTGAATTTAGAGAGATTCTGCTAGGGTTTGATGAATGAGATAAAAGTGTGTGTTTCGTGAATTCAGTTGCCTTGAGGTGTGTTTATCGAGATAGACTTATTGTGACCCAGAACACCCAAAGTTCCTCCTTTAAAGGTGCAATTCAGGTTCCTGCATGCCCTGCCCTAGTGGCGTTCTAAGAGATCCACATGTGCCTTCCGATCCTTGAATTTTCGAGAGCAATAGCGACTCTCATCCAATCCAAATTGATGATTGGGGGCTGTTTGGGCTTGCAAGGCGTAGCCATGCGAGGCCTTGGCCGACGTATTCGGTTGACCACTTCACCCTCAAACACTCTGGCTTCGGTTATATTAAATCTGTCGCCGCCAGTATTGAGAGATATTCTCATATTCATCTTCGTGGAGTATCCAAATAGAGCCCTGACTTCCTCCACATTCCTTTATTACCACCAAACATGTCCTCGAACCCATACTACGCAGACGACCGGCATAAGACCATCATCGGCCTTCGTCTTCTCAGCATCGCCACTTCTTTGCCCGTATTCCCTGCTCTTGCCTGGGCTATGTCAGCTCATTCAGATGTTTTCAATGACGGTGTCGGAATCGGTCTCATCCCCGGTGTGGTTGCCGGTGTACGCAATCCTCCAGTTGACTTCCATCCTCGTCTTTGCTAAGTCTCAGACCAAGACCGCATATGCATTCCTCTGGTCATGCATCGTCCTCGTTATACATCTAGCCTTCCGCAAGCCTATCCACCCAGGAATCTATCTCGCCTTCGACTTTATCGCGTTCGGCCTCTTCGCTAGCGTGACGATTTTGATGATTATCTTCATCGAGCCGTTTCTGAACTCTGCATATTCATGTGAATCCGGTTCCTCGTGTAAGGGGGAAGCACTACGACGAGTGGAGTGGTTTGAAGCCGTCATGGCTTTGATTTGCTGGTGTGTAGATATCTACCTCGTTTATCTGACCGCGCACCTGCTGACTGTCTCTAGTGCCACTCATTTCGTTTTGTTTGTCTGGGCCTGCTGGTCCACTGATAAAGATCGCAAGAGCAAGAAGTAATCCAGGCGGAAGGAAGTCCTTCCTTAGTTCTATTATGTGCCGACGAGTTGCCGAGCTGTCGGTTACGCTATGAATCATGAAATCATGATGATTTTTGATGATGGGCTCGAACCTAGAGATATAATGTTGTTACTACCGGAGCACGAAAGCTGGCATGGCCGGATTTATTGATCTCGCCTACTAATACTTAATACATGTACATTCGCTTATATAGAGTATCCTAATAGCTAATATCAGTTGCTAACCTCGTTCTTGGGCAAGGACCTACCGAGCAGAAAACCCAAGGCCGGTTCCCTTCACGTTCGAGTAGGTGAGCAGTGCCGCCTGAACTGGCGCGACCTGGGTGAGTGGGTGAGCAGTCGGGGGTGAGCGTCCGTAGCGGATAGTATACAACACAAAAAGCCAACAGAGAGCAGTCTAATCATGATACAACCCCCACTCAACCTTCTGGCTTTTGACATTTCCCGAGCAGGACATCTCCGCTTTGGAGCCGACCTTTCCAGACCCGCCAAACTGTTTGACAGATTCGGTGATGATATCCACAGTATACTGAGCGCCGATATAGAAGTCAATGTTACGATTCTTGCCCTTGTCCTGCACGCCGAACCGCGCACGAGCCATACTGGACGAGCTGGTGCTGGGACCCGATCGCGTTCTCAACCTCCCATTTACCGTCTGTGTTCGCAATGTTTTTCACAATCTGCATGTAGTCCGACACAGTCAGGGAGGCATCACTGGTCTTCTGGTTGACGAACGTCGACACACCGCAATGGTCTGGCGCTGGATTGATCACACACGGTTAGCTCGGAGCGTCGGTATCCGGGTTGTCGCCGTGGTCCCATACAAGGTAGGCAATCTCAGAGCTACATACTTGCAAGCGGATGAGACCTGGCGTGGTGATGTCGTCGTTGTAGACGTCCTCGAGGGTCATGTCGTCCTCTGGGTCAGCTGTGGCACCGCCGTCTGTTTTGCCATTCTGCAAGTAATGTACAGACAAATCCAATAACGAGTTCCTCCACGGTGATGTTTCCAAACGACCATTGGCCCATCGAGTCCATGCCTGGCGGTGCAGAGAATTCGTTATCAAGGTAACCGCCCTCGAAGCAGGTGTACGGGTCACCATCCGACGTGGCAAGGTAGTAGCGCTTACTTTGGTAGCAGCCTTTTGTTAGGAGCATCGTGTGTCCTTGTGCAGGTAATCGCCCATGTCATCCTCATGGCCACGCGCATAGCCGGCATCAATAACGAATGGGTACCTGCCGTTTCCGGCAGGGTTGTCTCTGTCAGCACCGCTTGTATTGGTCAGAATATGATGTCCCCGGGTGGTGATGGACTGCATATGTGTGTCGGGGGCACACTCTGGACTGTATTCAATGAGACATGCCTGCTGGACCCAGAAACTGATGCATACTGTGATGGTGAGCTTTCCCAATCCATATGCTGTAACGAATTTGGTTTGCTAAGTGTTATAGAGAGTCCGGCCTAATGGAGATTCATGCACCGGTGATCACCTTAGAAGAGGGTCCTGTTTCATGCTTTACAGAATTAATATACACTACTAAAGCCGGGGATACATGCGACTCTATCTCGCAGAGCCATTCGATACCATCCGCATCCCTGGTCGAGTTTAAATCGCGGCCTACTCTACAAATGTACCAACGCCGCACCGGGCCCTGATCTATGCGTGCTGCTCACTTTCAGTATGTTATATATTATCCAGGAGGCCGATACGTGTTTCTCGATTGGGCTAGAGCAGGATCTTGACACCGGGGCTGTCAGCAAGTATAATCCGTGGACTGATTATTGGTGCAACAACCTGCAGACGACAAGCTGGACGAATGGACACACTATCTGCCTCTCGCTGCAGGCGGGGTACTAAAACATTACCGGCCCAATTCCAGGTGTCTTTATTGCACCTGGGGAGAGCTCAGGCTACGGAACATCTGCGGTATCACCTCCAGCGAACTCTACCACGGTAGTAGGTAGCACGCCATACTGCGGGCGCTGGTATAAGGTTACTAGTGCTGATGACAGCTGCGTTAAAATCTGCACCGCGAACGAGCTTACTATTGGAGTATTCCGCGAGGTAAATCCCAGTGTAGCTGGAAAGGGATTTGAAGATTGCACGGGGTTACTGGAGGTTGGGTTGACGTATTGTGTTGACCCAATCTATACATGGGACTCGATCTCTACGGACTCGGATCTTGTAGAGGCGACTGAATAGAGAGCATCCTGGCTCTGACAATGGTGGGTGGAATTTTCCCTTACCCTTGGGATAGTACAACAAGTCTAAGATGATCCTCATGTCTTGAATGTCCTACGATTACCGCCACCTGTGTCTACCCAGAATAAGTCCGTAGAAATCCAACTTCAAGTCTCTGTTGTCCTTCCAAGGTACATATTATCCCCAAGAATTATAGACACGGCACAGTTTGACCATCTGTATGCAGAAAAATTCTTCTCAAAATGTATCATAATGCACGCATTGGAGGCAACTAGCAATACGTTTTCAGATCATTGGAGATCCCTATGCTAAGGTACGAATTCTACGACAAGCTACGAGGAACAACAAACTTCAACCAAAAGACGAGCGTACAGAGACTCAGGATACCAGCGGCCTCTTATTCTGATAACTTTGCACCAGCGGCGGTGCCTCGTATGCCGCATGGGCCTTTCTGTTCTTCACTGCGTCCTGTCCATTTTACTCCTTTTGTTTGGCTGGACTGGTTATGCTACTATTATCCGTAATGCATAGGAATCGCCGAGACCGGATAAACAAGCCCTCGGTAAATATCTACAACGGGCTCTGAAGTCAATGTTGGCAGTTGGACCGTACGGTCTGTGGGTGGAGGACTTCCGTGGTTGACGTCGGAAACATCACCAATCATTTTACAACATATGAAGCAAACTCTATCGACCCTACCTAAGAACCTTGCTGTTTCTACTTGTCTAGTCCGGGGTTACACTGCCATGTGGGCCTGAAGTCAATATTAACCGCCGAATTCATAAATTGAGAGAGGTTGCAGGGATTTCATGGTTAGGCCTCGGTATATTGAGTCTTGGTCTCTCAAGGCCCAAGACCTCGGATGAAATACTAGTCCTTATGGATATTTGGCCCATGTCGCTAGTCGCTGTTTTCGCCTTTAACTAGGACCCGTGAAGGATGGTATCTCATCTTCAAGCCTTCAAGGGGCGTTGGGCTTGATCCAAGTCCGGCGCTAAGCTTCACTGCTGCGCTTAGCTCCGGATGGAAGAGCCAGTCAGAGCACCAGAAGATATTGGAAATTTCCGTCAACTTGCCATCCCATTGCAGGCGGGGAACCTGACGAATGCACTCCAGCAATCATATCTTCAAATGCCAGCGATATAGTCAAAGAATAAAAACTATAAAGAGGATGATCAGCACTCAGAGATGCCCTTTCTATCAGGATCCAGGACGATCAGTCTCATCTCATCTCTTCTCTCCGTTGTGCTATTCGAATCCTTGACGTTTGTCTTATTATTATTATTAATCCATGTCTCGCCTTTCCTACGCGCTCTGTGCGCTCGCCCTGGGCCAATGTGCGTTGGCAGCTCCCCAGCTGTCTCCTCGTGCCACAGCCAGCTTGGACGCCTGGCTGGCCACCGAGACTACTGTCTCCCTCGATGGAATCCTGGACAACATCGGTGCCAGCGGTGCTTACGCTCTCAGTGCTAGGGCTGGTGTAGTGATCGCCAGTCCCAGCACGAGCGAGCCGCCGTGTGAGTGATCTGATCTGCCGTGTCTTGCGCATCATCTGCAGCTGCTGATCCTGTACATAGATTACTACACATGGACTAGAGACTCCGCTCTCACGTTGAAGGCCCTCATTGATCTCTTCCGCAATGGGAATCTGGATCTGCAGACGATCATCGAGGAATACGTGAACGCCCAGGCCTATCTGCAGACCGTCACCAACCCCTCCGGTGATTTCTCGAGTGGTGCTGGTCTCGGGGAGCCCAAGTTCAACGTGGACCTGAGCGCGTATACTGATAGCTGGGGCCGTCCTCAGCGCGATGGTCCGGCTCTGCGTGCCATTGCCCTAATTGATTTTGGCAACTGGTTGATTGTATGTTTTCCACTCGATTTTCCACTAAAAACTGAATATTGACCTTTGCTGACGTCTACAGGACAATGGATACTCTAGCTATGCTGTCAGCAACATCTGGCCCATTGTGCGCAACGACCTGTCTTATGTTGCCCAGTACTGGAGCCAGAGCGGCTATGGTGCGTCACCTGGAAACTTGCTAATCATGTTGCTAACTTGATCTTCTCAAGACCTCTGGGAAGAGGTCAATAGCATGTCATTTTTCACCGTCGCCAACCAGCACCGTGCCCTCGTCGAGGGAAGCACCTTTGCCAGCAAAGTTGGCGCCTCATGCTCCTGGTGTGACTCCCAGGCCCCCCAGATCCTTTGCTATATGCAAACTTTCTGGACTGGGTCTCACATCAATGCCAACACCGGCGGTGGCCGCTCTGGAGTAGACATGAACACAGTTCTGGCTAGCATTCACACATTTGACCCCGAGGCCACATGCGACGACATAACCTTCCAGCCCTGCTCTTCTCGCGCCCTCGCGAACCTCAAAGTCTACACCGACTCGTTCCGGTCTATCTATTCTCTCAATTCTGGCATCGCCGAGGGAGTTGCGGTTGCTGTGGGCCGCTACCCGGAAGACACCTACTATAACGGCAACCCCTGGTTTTTGTCCAACCTCGGCGCCGCAGAACAGTTGTACGATGCGATTTACCAATGGAACAACATCGGTTCCATCACCATCACGAGCACTTCCCTGGCCTTCTTCCAGGATATCTACTCCTCCGCCTCTGTGGGCACCTATGCTTCGTCCAGCGCCACCTTCACTGCCATCATCAATGCGGTCAAAACATATGCCGATGGCTATATCAGCATCGTCCAGACTCATGCTATGACCAACGGCTCTCTCGCAGAGCAGTATGACAAGTCGTACGGGACTTCGCTGTCTGCCCGGGACCTCACCTGGTCATATGCCGCCCTGCTGACTGCCAACCTGCGCCGCGATAGCATCGTGCCTCCGTCCTGGGGGGCCGCCTCCGCCAACACAGTACCCTCTTCTTGTTCCACGGGCTCTGCCATAGGCACTTACAGCACTGCCACTGCCACCTCTTGGCCCAGCACCCTGACCAGCGGGTCTGCCACCTCTTCCACCTCTTCCGCCAATTCCTCTGGCACCACAACCTCCTCCTCCTCCACCTCCACCTCCACATCCCCCTGCACAACGCCCACCTCAATCGCCGTAACCTTCCACGAACTCGCCACAACCACCTTCGGCCAAAACATCTACGTCGTCGGCTCGATCTCACAACTTGGTACCTGGGACACAAGCAGCGCAGTCGCCCTCAGCGCAAGCCAATACACCAGCTCCAACCCCTTGTGGTCCGCGACCATCACCCTGGCCGCCGGTACGACTTTCGAGTACAAGTATATCCGCAAGGAGACTGACGGCTCGGTGGTTTGGGAGAGTGACCCGAACCGTTCATATACCGTGCCTTCGACGTGTGGGGTGAGTACTGCTACTGAGAGTGATACTTGGCGGTAGTAGATCAGCGAATTATACAAATGGAATTGGGTAATTTGGATTCATGAATGTTCTAGGCAGGAATTGGTGGGGTTGGTATTGGAAGCTAAAGTACGGTTCTCTTATATACATTATTACCAGCTAAGAGAGTGTTGAATAGGTCTAGATTAGGGTCGGAAAAGTCGGAAAACATAAGGGGATTCTTGGAGGAAATGTGCTTAGAAAGTCAAAAATTTTTTTTTTTTTTTTTGGCAAAGTTGAGAATCTAGAAAACTAGTTATAGTTCACACAAGCTTCTTACAAAGAGAAATACTAGATATGTAGGCAATTTTTAGTTTTATATTTATTTTTAATGTAGAGAGCTTAGTTAACGATTATTTTAGTAGTTGCAGAGAAAATCCGCACTTAACCTATTTTACAGAGAAGGAAAGCAAGAGCGAGAAGAGGGCAATCTTTGGTTCGCTGTTTGATTTTGCTTTAATTTAATTTTTGGGCCAACCCTTACCTTTTCTGTCTCTAGTTCTACTCTCTACTTTACAGCCATCCCTTCTGGGAACTTGGAAGTAACTAGGACTCGGTCGGTTGACAGGAACTAATTCCTCCGGGAACTATAAACCCAGCAATGAAAATCATCCTCACAATCCCGCCGGATTTAGCCTGGCGCATGTGCTCTGGTTTTGGAAGGCCCCGCGTGGTGGCTGTGCCTGGCATCCCTGCGTAGGAAATTGAATGCATCACTAGTAAGGTGTCGCATCCTTCATCCTCCACGAGGGCGCAGGGGGTTGATGACGCGGGATAGCGCATCCACGGCATTGGCTTTGTAGTCCGCGGTCATGGGATCAGTGGGGTCAAGCGAAGTGTACTCGGCCGCCGAGAGAGCCTTCGAGAAGGGTTCGTACAGAGCCGGAGTGATCCATCCAGGCACCGGGGACGAGGACAACAGAGGTAGCCTTAAATAGTTGCCCCGGATGAAGCCAAGGGGTAGGACCCATCTGCCCCGACTCACTAAATCCCTACTCAGCCCTATTCCGTTGGCCAATGTCCAGTAACTGAGCAAGTTCAGCTGCAGTTTCAGCTGCGATTGGTCACTTTTAGCAAGGCACAGTTATATCCAATCAACAATCAATGAACTAGTCTCTCAATAGGGATACCCACTTTGCACCAATACTGGCTTCATAGAACTAGAAGGAGATCATGTCGAGCAGCGCGACATTCTACTTCACCACCGTCTTCCGCGATACCATCCTATCCAGGCAGCTCATTTCCATCTAGGACCTATACTTTTCTCTCTCCTTTTGAAGTCTAATATCTTGATTTACCTGCCAGGTTACCGTCTAGTTCTACTCACTGCTGCTGATTCTAATCTGATGCTTTCTAATAGTCCTCGATTACCCCCTGCGTCTGAGGATGGATCCTCAGAGCCGTGGGCCGAGTTATGTCCTATCCAAATCGTAGATCCGAACTCTTCTACAGAGGCTGTACTCTATCAGCTGGCCCTACACGCACAAGAACTCTTCATATTTGATGCTTTCCCAGGATTCCATTCGCCCCGGATGACTACTGAATTACTAGAAACGGGATTGCTTGGACCTTCCTCGCTGGAAGGAAGGAAAATTACATATGGTAGAAGAGCCCTCGGTTACAGGTAGGTAATGTTTATTTTAGATACTTCTTGTTTTATCTGCAGGATTCCAATTTTTAATGTTTTATGTTGCTTTACAGTCCTTGAGGTTTGGAATATTTGTTGTCCCATGTGAATCATTAATGAAAATTCATGTTTATATCATCCTTTTGCCAATAATTACCGAGCCGGTAGGTATATACCAAGCCATAGGGGTTCGAGTAGGCGGTTTGAGAGACTCTGAAATATCGCTAGTTCAGCGGAAAATTGATGGTCCCGTGTAACCCTTTTAAAAGCTGTCAATCTACCATTAATTAGTATACAATGTTGACGAATGACGAATTTCATATCAACGCTGGACGTAGAGTTAATGCAAAAGGCAGTGGTATTACATCTCAATTGCAGGGAAGATGTACCTAACTCGCACCTAATTATATTCGTTGCAAACCCAAATTATAGCAGGAGTTGATTTAACTAGCTCAGTCTAAGCTTAGGGTTAAGCTTATAAAACAAATGCTAGAGCTTGTCTCTTATCTGATTGACAATTTCCATAGGTCTTTTCGTCGTTTGTGCTTTGGGAGTTTCTGTCGATGGTATAAGCATCATCTATCGTACTCACATACGACAGTCCCTGTGCGTCAGCCGTGAACTTTGCAAAAACCACATGATACTCCCGCAACTTTAGATGATCTTTGATAGGATTGATATTGCCTTGTGGGCATGGACTCAGATCTTGGCCCAGATCTTGGCTCGGATTGATTGGCCTGGAGAACTGATGTTTCATGAAGTTTTTGTTAGACCTCGTATTGCCCTTTCGGCCAAGGACATGAAAGGATCCAGGTGAGCTGCGCCCAACCCTCCTCGAAACTATCGAAAATAGAGGAACAAAATGAGGCGAGGTCCCTCTCACTAGTGAATATCCCCTTCAATTCATTCACAAACCATGGCCCTTATTATCACCTTCCTAGCTAGCATCTGGCTCGCTCCTGCAGTCATAGCAGCGAAGGCGGATATCGACTACCCAGCTACAATCGAAGTGGATCTTCTCTTCCCCCGCAACGAGACTTACAACAGCAATCTCACGGGTATCCCTGTCGTCCTCGCCGTCCAGAATGCCCAGGCTGCCTACGCATATGAATGGAGCATCGCGTGGAGAGTATTTCATGCCACCTCGTCTCCCTCTGATAGCCCTTCTATAAGCGGCAGGAGTAGATCTAAGTTTGGAGAGAACGAGTTCCTGTACCTTTTCAATGATGTGGCTATTGTTCCCATGGTTGGTCAAAACGTCGTCGTTATCTTGCTGAATCCTGGAGAGTTTCGGTTGGAGTGGGACTACGCCACGACGCCCTGCATACCAGAGGGTGAATCTTCGGTATATCAAACTAGGACTCCTATCGCGTCAGGGACGCACTATTTTTCCATCGTTGATGATGGTTCCGGGTTGGATTACGATATCCCGCTTGACGACTGTCCAATCTATGGCGATTCGTGGGCTGTCGAGAGCGAGGAGGGCTGTCCCATAAGCAACGACGAGAACGACAGGGAGGGAAATCCCTGTGCAGCTAAACTGGAAACTCAGGAACAAGTGACGTGCATTTGGGAATATCTTACTAGGAGGAGAAATGAAACGGAAACATGTCTTTCTGCATTTGAGAGGGCAGACCCCGACTGGTCCATGTATTATTATCCACCTTTCTCAGATGATGGGCCGTCTGAAAGCGATGAACCAGAGGGTGAAGATGATTCTAGCTCTGAGGATCCCGATAATTCCACGATTGACGACGTTGATGAGGATTTTGCGGTATCGCATAGACCGCTTTCGCTTGTGTTGGTGGTTACTGCTATTTTGGCGGTTGCCATTGCACTATAGTTTATTTATCCATTTTGCAAGATTACCTGTACTTCCTTAAATTAGCACTATGTAGTAGTTTGTTTATGATTCTATATGCTGCCTTCAGTCGCAGGTCTTTTTTTTTTTTTTTTTTCCTTTCTAGAATACATTGTAGGGCTCTCGTATCTGGTTCTCACTTGAAACCTTCCCCAGTGAGATAATCAGCAGTTTCTTGCGCTGATGGCCGCCAGCCTTACTTGGTTACTGGGTTGCTAGGGCTGAGATGGAGATGATGCCTTTTTCTTTAGATAGGCCAAATACTAGTAATAGTAGCATTACTACCGCTAGTAATACTAATATGTATATTTGGCTTTATTCTACAATTAGTATGTAACCTAATATAATTACCGCGCGAGCTGCATGGTTGTACTCGCGGCAATTGAGTTCATGAAGACCGCATACCTGAGCGCAATCCAAGTCCCAATACTAAAAGAGCCACGTAAACAATGGATTTTATGCAGGGCTATAAGTCAGAGTACGCCTCCACGAGTTACGTTGTTCAAATCCCAAGAGTTTACAGGGGCGCATTCATATATGGATCGCCTACCCCGCTGAACCAGTGGATGGAGTACTCGGAGCATCGAGCCCGGTAGCCTTGCTCTCTGAAGGCAACCCAATGGCAGAGGGCCAGATTGAATAGTTTCATGGTGAGTATCTAGTTGATGTATGTCGTTGAGTGGATTTTATTCTGCTAATTTTCTTGGGGACGTTATGAAGGCGATGTTCAGAACAAAGCCTACGTGTAAGTAGGAGGTAGGGTAGTACTTGACGAGTATAAAACGTGCTAGTATTTATTCTAGATAACGAATGACATGGCCATGGCACGGTGTCCAACAACCAGAACTAATACCCCCAGAAAGCGATGATGACATAGATTCGCCTTCCACACACATGAGCTAGATGACTTGAATATCCACTTTGTAACAAGGCGTCTCTTGCAGATCACTTGCATATACCCTGGGCCTGGCTAGGGGTTTGCTGAGAGTATCGTACATTAGCTTCCGGGGTAAAGTAACTCAGTCTGGATGAGTTATTTTGTTTGAGAGGCAACATACCACGCAAAGTCCAGATGAACAAATTCCTATGCTTCCATCCTGTTTGCATGGTGCACCAGGGGCAAGCTGAGTAGATGTTAGCTTCGAATTTGTACTATTAGAACAATAGATAGAACCTTAGCTTGAGCGCAAGCAGCCCCGATCAGAGCGGTGATAATCACGAGGAAGCGCATGTTGGAGGTGAAGTGACTTAATTTAAGAGTAAACGTTGTATATATCAAGGCAATCGAGTTGGAGTTGTATGTAATCGTTTATTGCTTGTTTGAGGGCTGGTGTCTTCGTGAGGTCGCCATCCTGGAATTTATACTCTGGCTTCGACGTGGCGGACAGTTTCGGGCCCATCGCGTTCCGTACGATGAGTCCCTATCCCGATTGAAAAGATCAATGATATACAGCGTGGAGATCAACTGTTGCCCGTTGTCACTGATCGTCCTTTTTCAAAATACAACACGTTCACGGAGAGTTGCTGTAGATTCTGAAACTCCGCAGCGCATGCAGATCCCCGGTCCACAGGTATAAGTGGGACTGCGGGTACCGTACACCGACGCTTTTCCAGCCAAAAATGGTCGGGATGCATAAATATCCTCAGACAAAGCTTTTCACATTATACAGAGTAGTCCAGAATGCGGAGTACTCCTAGCGAAGAGCGAATTATCTACCTAACTCAAATGTCTAACCAGACCACCTCGCTGATGCCAACAGCATCGACATAGAAGGAGGAAATTTAAGTGACGCAGTCTCATGCTGATCCTCGGCGCTCCCGAATGCGGTTGAACTGGGTCCTGTTCCCTGATATCTCTCATATCATTTTGGGAGGATTGTTTGTGCTTCGGCGATGGAATAGGATGGATCCCCCAGCTGCTAGGAGGAGAACACCGGCGCTGACTCCGACACGAATCCCGGCTCTGGCCCCGGTAGACAATCCTCCTCCACCGTGGGTTTCTTCATTGCTTTTCTTATTATCTGGTATCGCAATCGGGGCAATTAAGGAGATGCTATAGACCTCCATCGCCCACCTCACGTTCTCATCATCCATCCATTGTGTAAAACCGCATCTCTGGTGTGGAAGTTCTGTTTGGTCTCACGGCGGGTAGAATACTCGTAGGCAGGGTAGTAGAGCTGTCCAGGGCGTAAACTGTTGTAGAAAACACGGAACCTTCCCACTCAGTGGCCTCGGTCGGAAGCAATTCGATGGTGAAGCGCCCCTTGTAGTAGAAGTCGTATGACCATTCCACACAGGAGTTATCGGTTGGGAGTACTTGGCTATCAAGGGGGGAGTCGACGGTGAAGTCATCTAAGATTAGTTAGCGGGATATGCTGAATGGGTATACCAGGTATTCTCTCCTACCATGTTGTGCCACAACAACCGTCACGATCCAAAGAAGCACCACAGAGGTAGCCATTCTGGCGTCATGAAAAGTGGGAGGAAACTAGGAAGCGTCGAAGAGAAGATATCCAGGTGATGATTGGATAGGAGGAGGCTCATTTCCCCAGATCGACAGGATTATTTGAGTTTCCCTTGGCAAGTTGTAGTCTTTCAAACTCCAGGCGAATTTGGGGTCTCCAGAGCCGTTGTCTCGGGAAGAAACATGTCGTAGCATAGCCTGTGGTGGACTTAACAACCCGACCAATGCAAGGCGCTTGATTCTTTGACTCGATAAGTCGATTGGATTTATTAATGTACGACCGTCATCTGTTAATTCCACATCCTGATAACGCCCGCAGAGTTCAGTTCTAGTACTTCAACATGTCCCGAATCGTCAGAGGTTTTATATCCGAAAGCCTTCTCTGAGAATGCAAGAGCGCCTATCGGTAGGAAACAACTCAAATATCGACATGAACCAAGCAAGTGCCTTTTCAAGAAAATGCGCATCCAACGCTTAATCACCCGGCAGCTCCGAGATTTCAAATACCTTCAGCTTCTCCACCGAATCGTAATGAGTCCCAAATTTGGAACTTGCTTCATGTTAGCTATAGCTGCACGTCTTGCGCAATCAATTACTTACCGATCATATTCTCAGCCAACGAGATAAAACCCATTCCACGTCAATTCCTCTCCAATGACCCTGCTTTCCTCGGGCCATTGTTCAAGATCGATGGCTGCAACCACGAACTTTTCCAGGTCAAAGGTGTACGTGAACGTAACAGAGACGTCCCCATCACCCGAAATTGCTGCAACCTTGTTAACGATGTCAATGACCGATACATTGAGCTTGAGGTGCGATCTAATCGCAGTGCCACCGAAATAACCTAGGAGATATAGTTGTGGAATATCGTCCACTCCAGTTTTGACTGGTTCAGAGTGTTGATGGTGTTGAAATAGTCTTTCATAAAGTGGGGACGTTAATCTAGATATTTATATTCTGTGATGGATTCTTGGCCCTGTATTCCAGAATCCAGAACCATCAAGCGCTATATGGAACAAGTCGGCTCGGCCCGTCACCGCCGGGAGCTTTTTATCTCTAGAGACCCTTGGGATTCTACTCCGGAGTAGGTCGAGGAAGGTCGGAGGCACTAGAGGGGAGGGCTACTCCAGGGTAGGATGGGGACTTGTGACCACTGACAATCCTGATAAGAGGCATAACTAATGGCTGAGGACCCATTAATAATGGATTGTCACATGTGGTGGCCCTGTGGGGCAATGTTTCAGGTGGATCCGAGGTCATGTGACGCAACTCCTCACAATGGGATTGTCTGAAGACATCCCTGTCAACGTTCAAGAATAAGATAGATATCCTGAGAGAGTTGCTGATCCAACCTACCCACCTAATCAACCCGTGAAATTCACTTTCCCCACCTCCGTCCTGAGTTTTTTTTTCCGCCATGGAGTTAGCCACCTTATCTGGCCAGGCTGTGGCGCTCCTCTGCGGCCTCTTTGGCCTCTATATCTTCAACACGATCACGACGTATGCTAAGTTGAGGCAGTTCCGGGGACCTGCATGGGCCAGCATCTCGAACTGGCCCCATAGCATGGCGATGCTGCGGGGCAATTGCCACGAGTGGTATGAAGAAGTCAGCAAAAAAAATGGTCTGAGGCATCTTCCAGGCACTTCTTTGCATCGGGGTGCCGTACCTCCTACAGCTAACAGTCTTGACTCGAGCCAGGTCCTGTCGCCCGTGTCGCGCCTCGAGTGCTGATCACGTCCTCTCCCGAAGTTTGGATGCACGTGAATAACAAGCCTGGCTACAAGCGCTCTGATTGGTACTACAGAGCCACGCGAATCGAGTACCGGAGGGACAATGTCTTCAGTCAGACGGATAACGCGAAACACGAGCAAAGGAGGAAGCAGATGGCTCCAGGGGTATGATGGCTGCCCCCCTTTTTCCTCTCCGACTCCCTCCCCACCTATTAATATCGGCATAGACCGCTGACCGGTGATTGTGACAAAGTATTCGGGAAGGGAGAATATCCACCTCGAGGGGTCTGTAGATGAGCGGCTCCAAGATTTTCTGAACCTCATCCGGTCCAAATATGTCTCGTCCGACCGCCGAATTGTGCCCATGGACCTAGCGAAGAAGGTTCAGTATTTCACACTTGATGTCATTAGCAGCGTCGGCCTCGGCAAGGCGTTCGGTATGCTGCAGAGTGACCACGACGTGGACAACTACCTCCAATCAAGCGAGGAGGGACTTGCTATCGGCAATACCGCCCTCGCCATGGGATTCACCTGGATCACCCAGGCGCCCTTCATCGGCCGGTTCATTGCACCCTCCCCCAAGGATAACAATGGCTTCGGTAAGATGATGGCCTCATGTTTCCGCCTCGTCGACGAGCGCGCTGCGAGCTCCACCGATGCACGGTCCGATATGCTGGCCTCCTTCATGCGCCACGGCTTAGCAGGCGACGAGCTGCGCTCCGAGGCGCTAGAGCAGATCCTTGCGGGCTCCGACACCACCGCTGGCGCCATTCGTGGAACCCTTCTGCACATCATGACGAACCCCCGCGTCTACCTCAAGCTGCAGTGCGAGGTCGATGATGCCGTGCGCTGTGGCCATGCTCCAAGCACAGGCGAAGGCCTCATTACTGCTGCCCAGGCTAGACAGCTTCCGTACCTCCAGGCCGTGATCCGTGAGGCTCTGCGAGTCTGGCCGCCCGTTGCGAACATCTTCCCGCGTGATGTCCCAACAGATGGGGACACTCTTGTCATCGACGGCGAGAGCATATTCCTACCGGGCGGCGTCTGCATCGGGTACTCGGCGTACGCTATGCACCGGAGCGAGAAGATCTACGGCAAGGACGCAAAGGCGTTCCGGCCCGAGCGGTGGCTCGAGTCGGACCCTGCCACGTTGGCTGCCATGGTTCGGACCAACGACCTCATATTCGGTCACGGCAAGTTCCAGTGTTTAGGGAAGCCAGTGGCGCAAATCGAGATCGGAAAGATGGTATTCGAGGTGAGTAGAAACGGCTCCGGTGTCCCCATCCCTGTTATTCTCTTTTCTCCCCGACGATATACCACCGAACGGATCGCTGACCGGACACAGCTCCTGCGCAATTTCGACCTGGCGCTTATCAGCCCGACGCGTCCCTGGGATGCGCGGAACTACCTTGGGCTTTTTGCGATCTCAAATATGTGGGTGCAAGTAATGGAGCGAACCCCCTGTTCTCCGTGACCGAGTAGAACAGAAATGGAAGTCCCCGCCAAGGCGGTCGTCGCAAGTATACCAGTAGCGTATGTATGAAATTGGTTATTTCCCCTTTGTCCGGATAGGCCTCCGTAAAAGAGGCCCATTGGGACAAAAGGGAAATAATGAAATTATTTTTTATCACCTTTAAACTTTTATATATATGTTCACTTGCTTGGCTTCACTGTACGGACAGCTACTTGTCCCACCCACTATGTAGAGGTGCAATGTCACAACGCCTGACAGCCTCAGCCAACAACCTGGCATGATGGCCAACGCAATCTTAATTACCCCCGCTGCCGCCTTTTATATACCGTAGTTGATCACCTGATGATCGATTTTTATGGCAGATTAGGTAGCTAACCCAGGTGTGCCAGTAGCAAGAGGGGTGTGCCGGACCTGCCGGTAGCGGACCCCATTATTTTCTGTGTATGTAAACTCTCGTTTCCAGTTAGATTGAGAAAAACGGACCTTCATCATTTGATAATTCAGATATATGATTACTAGCTTGAACGCTTAACCAGACGCTCCATAACATGGGTTTCTTATGGGCAACTGTATTTAGGGGTTCTAGGCTGGATAGTGCATGTCTAGATACACTATTTCAGGCCATTTCAGGTATAAGGGTTTGAATTAAATTCAATTAAATTGAATTGAATTGAATTAGAGGACCCTGCTGAGATTTGTGGTATCAAAACTGCATCCCCGTGCGTTAAGTACGAGTATCCGGGCAAGTCGGAGCAAAATTGAAATGAGCACCTGCCCCGTGTAGCAGCCGACGACAGCAGTACTCCTGATAACAGCGAACTGGCATGGCTGATATGTGACAGGAACCCATAAAATCTCCTTCCCGTCGAAAACAATCCATGGATGCTCATAGTGAATTCGGGATGGGAGATTACAGGTATACCTATATTATTGAAACAGGCCATCGAAAATGAACGACAGTCCCTTTCGAAGAAAGGTAGTCCATTAGTGCTTAGGACACTTGTTAACTCGTGAGAGCTGCAGTCAATCTCTTGCAGGGCAACTCCGCTGTTGCAGTCCCAGAGTCGAACGGTGCCGTCGACAGTGTGTGTGGCAATCCGCTGGCTATCAGAGGAAAAGGCCGCCGATATAATGTCGTCTGCGTGGAGAAACATATGGGTGATCGAACCTTTCTCTATATCCCATAGGCGTACATAATGGTCTTCGGACCCGGATGCAACCGCTCGAGAATCAGGTCTTATAACCAGCCAGTCTATTGCGCGCGTTCCATGACCAACATTCTGACTATGCAGTGTTGGAGCAGCCCGCCATACCCTAACAGTCGTATCCGTAGAACCAGATGCCAACATCGCACTGTCCGATGAACATGACACGCAGGATATTGTGTCAGTATGGCCGGCGAATGACTGCAAGATCGAATTACCCGCCATGTCCCAGAGCCTCATAGTCTCATAGGCGGCTATTGCGACGTATTGTTTATCCAGAAGAATTTGAGCTGACAGGACGCGGTCGGTACCACTGTGGAAGCTTGCGAGTAAGGATCCAGTTTCTATGTTTCATAATTGCACCATAGACTCAGTAGCAACGAACAACACCTCTTCGCCACCAGAGACGAAATCAATGGAGAGCACATCATCGCTGGCGGGCTTGAACCACTTTCGAACGTGCCCAGTATCCAAGTCGCCTAATCCCACGGTGCCATCCCGACAGATAGATGCTATCCATAGCCCGTTAGGCGACATGACAGTTGAATGTTGCAGAGAGGGATGGAGCTGATAAGCGTGTACCAGCACTCCACTAGACGTATCCAATATCTGGACATACTTATGGCAGGAGACAAAGATGAGGCGTTTCCTGTCAGCCGAGAATATCCTAGAGGTAACGTAGCACATAGTTTTCCATATCATATACAGATCTCCCGATCGCAGGTTCCACAACCTAACTGTCAAGTCCATGGCGAAAGAAGCGACCCACGCACCATTAGGTGAAACGGCTATAGATAGCACGGGGCCCATGTGACCCTCAAGCGTATTAAGGCACGTCCCAGTCTCTGTATCCCATACTCGAACGGTATGGTCGTCAGACGCTGAAAGCAGAAACCGATCATCTGGCGAAAAGATCACTTTTGTGACTGGTTCAGTATGGCCCTCCATTATATGGATACAATCACTCCAACGCTCATCCAGGATGCCCGGATTTTTCAGCCATGGTGGAATCTCGTGTTGAAATGCGGCGCGTATTATGCTTGTCCGTGGGCTGAATATGAAGGCCGAACAATATAGCTGGAGGGGTGTAGATTCGATGCAGGCTTTGTTGTATAAAACAAACTGATAAGCATCTTGGCAAAGCAATATAAGCTTGGTCTTCTCTGGACAATGTGTCTAATGTGTTAGCAATTGAATAAATTCCGCGATCCATTGACTCCTCACCTTAACTAGCCCCGTTAGCCTCCCAATCTCAGGAGATGCATGTCTCATCTGGCGTGTGAGACAGAGAGCTTCCAGCCAATGCAGGAAATGCCTTGAGAAGAAGCCATGTATAACGCTTGCCTCCAGTGGTCCGAGATGATTAGGAAGTGAACTACCATCTTGACAGACACGCTCTAGGTGTTTCACCCAGTATGTAGTTGCATAACCTAGACCAGAAAGAGGGTCAGGATGAGGACGCAGTATCTCATCTACTATAGCTCCGTAATCTTGTGAGTTAAACATATCCCGCCTCAATGTGTTGGTCATGCCCTGTAATAGTCGCTCGAGAATTGCGCTCTCCTCAGACACAGGACCATGAATGAAAATCCTCTGCCCTGAACCCGTAAAGAAATAATCCTTGCCAGATTGATGAATAAGATATATGTGATTATTACGCAAAACTAAAAAAGAGCCACAGAGCTGCACTAGCTCAGGTGCATTGTCAATCGAATCTAACAAGAGTCTAGCAGCAAGGGCAAGCTCGGCGATAGCAAGCGGACGCGAAGCCAAAATGACAACCCGAATGATTTGTTTGCACATCTCGCTCTCATCGTTGTCCTGGTTGCACTCGATCTGGTGTAGAATTCGGTCGTAGAAAGGCTCCAGGCCCGATGGCAGCTTATCCAGCTCCTTTTTCATATTTCTTCGGGAGCATACCTGAAGATGTTCGCAAACTAGGGCAACCCACAGAAAAGTCGACCCAGCTTTGTTCTTTAGAGCCATCTCAATATTTTCCTTAGTTGCTGCGGGAGATTCTTCCGTTCAGCGAGCTGGCCAACTCGATTTTCTACAAAATACTTCACACCGTCAGCCATGCATGTTTCGTTATGGTCCAAGCTTATGCAAAGCAACCGACTGCTGAGGCGGAAACACTCTTCTATATCAGGAGTATGGCGGCTTGAGACTAGGAACTTTGCGCTGGATAGCCCACACGATGTGTGACTGACAATCCAATCTAACAAAGGTGATAACCCACTGTCGCACTCGTCGATCCCATCAATAATCAGCAGTGGATTGTCAAGGATCTCATCGTTCAACATATTGGAGAGCATAGTTGTAAGGATCGCGAACGCGTTAGGCCCATCAAATATGCGGCTGCTCTGGTCTTTCTTGCACTTGTACTCATCAAGGTATGTGTTTGGAAAGCCTGCGATTATCCCATAGTAGCTTCCAAACCAGAGTCCGTAGAGCCGAAATGGCGTTGTTGAGGTGAGGAACGCTGTTCTGGAAGAAGAAATATGCAATGTTAGATGTTGGGCTATACGATTGTGTATGTCGTGAGAACATCTCAACAAGGCCTATTGTTGCCATTGTCTTGCCTTTTCCAGGACCTCCCTTCATCCACAGAATGGACATGTCATCCTGCGTCTTCCACCTCTGCAGTTCGGGACTCTGCATAATCCAGTCGTAGCACTTGTCTAGTAAAGTGCCCTTGCTCTGCATGATGCGTACCATCTCATTCTTGGGGTCGCTCTCGCAAATATCGGCTAGGAATCCTTCTAATACTAGGTTTGGTGGATATGTATATTCCTCACCGGACGATGTTAGATGGGGGCCAGTGCTGCAGGCATGTGGTCTGGTTCTATGTTCAAAAGAAGAACTCTAGCACAGGAAGCGGCAGACGCAGCTGCATAGGGTTGCCAGCCATTATTCTTGTGGGAGTCTGCGTAGTCAGAAATACCACGAATAGCAACAGCCGGAAATTCGTGTATGAGACCGGCAGCCTCCATCTCGAAGCACAGGACATCATGGTTGAACCTCTCAGCGATTGAATCTCGCACTCTCGCACTTTTCACCACACGATCGCCAGAGGCAACCAACCCAAAGAAGATCAGAGGTACATCATTCGTTCGAGGTTGACGTGGTACAATTCTCGTCGGATCGCATTGTTCGCAGGACTGGTCGGTCGATTGGTGAACAGAGTCAGCTTGGAATAGTTTATCAGGCATCTGAGTCCTTTGGGAAGTAGATCTCAACCTTGTCTGAGGGGTGTGGTCGGGTGGAAGAGATTGCACATCACATTTTAGCTTGTATACTGCGCTCCTAAGGACCGAAGGAGGTTGACAGGTAAACCCCTTCAGCAGGAAACCACTCTCCGTGTCTTTCCCGTAGTCATATTGCACGACGCCGTCGTGATGACTAGTCACCATGCTCACGACCACATCACCCAGGCGGATATCGTTTCCCGTGTTGGGGACGCCGCCTCCGATTCCGACTATAATACGATATTTGATAGCCGGGAACGTGCGACTCAAGTTTGTAGCGGCAATCGCCGCGGCACTTTTACCCTGATTACCCGGGAGACATGCGATGACGACATTATGACCACTGAGTCGACCGAGAACGTAGATATTCGAGTCTTCCGACCTGATCGGCGGGCTTGCGTGCTCGGATTCCAGGATGTGGTGGACAGCGTTCATCTCCAGGTCCAACGCACAAATAATACCGATCCTATAAGCCCCATGTTGTAACGGAATGGGCAAGTTCTCCATAATGGCCAGCTTATGAGGGTTGGGAGCTGCCGGAGATGTTGTTGGAAGAATGGGAGGTGAGAAGTGGCTGTGTTGGAGTGGGGATGCAAGTTAGCCTGACGTGTCATTGCCTGACGTATCATCAATAAACCTATCTTCATCCTCCATTCTTCGATAGTGCGGAGTGTGTAGATGCTTGATTGATGAAATCTTGGGGAGAACTAACTACCATAGTTTCAACCCTCAAGTACAATATCAGGATAAAGCTTTAAGGCTATATATAATTCAAATAATTATTTTTGTAGAGAACGTCCTGTGTTATACGCGCTCGCTAGGTTCAAGCTATTGATAAAAAGAAAATTAAGATTGGTCGATTGGATGAGGCTGTCGATGTACTCCGTACCCTAATAAGCATATGAATACATCGTCCACTCGAAACATCTACTACCACCCTCCCATTTCCAATTCATAACATTAAAAATCCTCCTCATAATCCCGAAACGGCCACCCACGCTTAATCCCCTCCAAGTTCATCTAAACCATCCCCATCCACAAACTCAGCTTTTAAAGACCTATTCCGTTCCACAGCCGCGTCGTACTTCTCAGCAGATATCCATCCTTCTTCCGAAAGACCGCCCAGTTCATCGCGCCAGTGGCTGACTAGGATATTTAGATTGTTCCACAATTCCTCGCTTTCCGCGTGGTCCTGGGATTCTTGTTCTGAGAATGAGATGGGGCATTCGAGATGCGGGGAATCTTTACCCGGGAGATATTGAGACCAGAGGGCTCGAATGCGCATGAGAGCTCCACGTAAGTTCATAAGATCCCCAGACCACCGCCGAGCAACAGAATCCACAAGCTGCTGACGCTGTAATATTAGAGAGTCTCTCGTAAAGCCCCGAGATGCAGTTTATTCCGTCCACCGTTGAAAATACAATAGAGATAGAAGCGACTCTACCGTCTGATAAGTTCATTGGCTTGAATTTTTTTGGGTGCCACTGGATGGTTTAACAAGTTACTATTCCACTCTCTGTGATTTAAACCCTTGCTTGCACTGAAGTAGTCAACCTAATAGGTTCTACCACTATCGGCTTCGTCGATTTTAGTGCGATCAATATCCGTTATCAGATGTATATCTATGAGATATAATAGGCCGGTCACCATTGCCTACGGTATGCTCAGGGATGAGGCTTGCCGCTGAATGCAGAGCCCTGTTAGCTTTTAAATTTTAGTTATAGCTACCATCATGATTTATAGATGTTAATTTATGTATAACAAAGCAGAGATACCTGTGCTTGTAAGTATACACACTATCTAGAAAGGCTAGTGGATTAGAGCTTTAATACATTAGAATAGAAGTTTCTTCCACGCTCAATTACCTATATACAGAGAAACAAAAAAAGCTTTCCTCCTCCATACCCCTCCTCATTCCCCAACAACATTCTCCTCAATAAGCCTAAACTCCTTATCGGGATAAAACCACTGATCAAACCGCTCGGGCCTCGGCGCCGCAGGCTCCTCATCAGACGCAGCCGGAAGATCAAACTGGTATGTGGCCTTGCGCTTTGACACAAAGCTATGCTTGATGTCCGGACGCGAAGTCTGGTTGTAGTTGATTTCGTTCGAGTCGACGTTGCCCTTGACTAGGTCGAGCCAGTAGCCGTGGCTTTGCTCGACAACGGCGGTGGCGAAGGTGGAGTTTCTGTAGGAGTTCCCGACGATGGGGATTACGTCGTCGCCGCGGGCGACTTTGTAGTACTGTGGTTTGGATTTTTGTTAGGGGTTATGCTTGGTAGGGTTGGGATTGGGGATGGGATAGGGGATCCGGGACATACGGTGAACCAGTCGAAGTAGGACTGGATCAGGCCCGGGCGGTATTTTTCGACGTCGGAGAAATCTGGGAAGGGGGGAGGTTAGATATCTCATATCATCGATTTCACGACTTGGACATTTATTTGAAGTCAAGAAAGGAAGGACATACTGTCAACGAGGGAAGCAATTGGGTCATTAACATCAATGCCCAGAACCTTCCAATCCGTCTCGCCGCCATCATTAGGAGCAATTGCGCCAAGGATCTTGACCTGCTTAACCTGCCCGGTATACCCAAGGTCCTGTCCGATATCAAACAGATCCATGGGGTCATTGTCACCCGGCTCGCCCGTGAAATCGTGGTCGAGGTTAGGGCTTTCCCAGGTTTGCGGAATGGAGCCGTACAAGAAGGGGTAAGACTTGTGGGGGAAAACGCTCTCGACGTAGCGCGGCTGGCCGTTGCGGTCGTCGTGGAAGATGGGGTTGAGGGGTTCCTGGCGGCGGATCTCGATTTTGCCGTCTTGCCAGCGTGGGATCTCGACGACAAAGTTGACGATTTGCTTGTTGCATTCGTCTGGGTAGAGGGGGACGTCGTGCCAGAAGGAGATGGGATGGCCGTTTTGCTCGAGCCAGATGCGCCAGTCCTGGGGTGGATAGTGTTAGCAGGGATGAAAGTCAGGGGAAGAAAGGTGTGTGCAGAGACACACCAGAGTGTTGCGGCTGCCGACAGTCCTAAGGCTGAGGGCGTCGTAGTCAAAGGTTGAGTTGGTATGGCGGCTCTGGAGAGTAGCGGCGGCCGCAAGAGCGGGCAGCATCGCCCATGCGAAGCTCTTGCCGACCATCGTGAAGGAACTGGTAGCTAACGGGACAGTTTTCAAGCTCAAAAGGTAAAAGGAAGTTAGGTAGTTAGGAAAGTTCGCGACAGAAAGCAACAGAAAAGTGTACCAGGGGGGTCGCTGATCGCCCGTAGATTTAAATATCCCCATCCTACCCGCCAAGCCATCCAACCTCTATCCCTCAGATAAGGCCATAGGGCGGCCATGAATGGAAGGTCTAGAATCCCTCTATGTATCTGCCTAAAAGGAGAGCTGTTGAATCGCAGCCGTCCTTGGATCCCACGTGCCTGAGCGTGAGCCTTGGCATTGGCGGTCGCCCCGCCCCGCCGGCAGTCCCGGTTGGCGCCCGGAAGGCCAAGACTTAGCCAAGACACCGCCTACCGCGTAGCGTGCCCGACGCTGGTAGCTCTGGCTGGATCGTCCAATGGGGGCGCCTCATTGTGCAACGTGGCTCACTCTGATGCAGGACATAGGGGTATTCCGCTGTCGCAGATAGCATAGGGCATGCTGCGTGAAAGTCGTATGTTTTTTCTAGGGCTGCCGTTTCTGGTTATTAGTTGATACTAGTACACAGTACTGCAAAGCTACGGCCGAAGTATTCGTCGCGCAACCGTGACTTCTTAGCGAGTTGGTCAATTTGGTCGGCTTCGCGACGAGTATTTGAAGAGATGTGGAAAGCAGGTGCTGGGAGAACAACAACTCACCCAGCAAAGCCAGCCCACAATGGTGATAGGAGGTTGACAAGGTAAGCATTCTAGAAAAAGCTTGTCCGAGCGGCGTACAGGAGTAGGAGATTTGGGAGGTTATATCTGTAGCACTTGTTATGCCAATAGTGATGACAAAAGAGGTCGTTGTCTTCGATCATGTTCTCGAGGAGGTAGAAGGCAGCAGGGAGCAGGATAGCAGCATGGGTGAGGACGATGGCGAGAATAGCTATATAAGAGGGCGGGTCAGTGTCATTGCAATCCTCGGGTAGCCCTCTAATTCTGCATAGCGAGCGCACCCCCAGTCATCAAGGCTACGTTTATTCTCTATACGTGCTGCTAGGTGCGTAGTAGCGCTAACAGTCAGGAGAATAACATACCAGCCAGATATTCCAGCAGTACAGTTGTTAGTGGATGATTTGGATAAATTGCAGGATGTAGGAGGCCGCGACAAAAAGACAGATCAGGTTAGAGATAGTGATATTAGTTTCTTGTGGTAGGATAGAAAAGAGAGGGTAGGGCTGTATATAGATCAACGGTTTGAACCTGACTGGCACAATGGAAATTAGTTATGCTTAGTGGAGCTGAGGGAATGATTCACTTCTTCCGGAGGGGCAGTTTGCTCGGCTTGTATATATTGGTATTATTATATGACTGCTCTTTTCATCTAATACAAGCTGCTGTTTATGCGCCAACTTTCCACAAGTATTACTAGTCATTACTAGGTGGTACTCGTATCCGAGAGAATTAATATGTTTCAAGCAGTAATGGTGCTACGCATATCCCCACCCCAGTGACCACTGGCTTGAGTGAATAGACCGTTTTACAGTCCTCGAGCCAAGTCGTGAGAAGCCGTGGCATGCTCGTCCCACAACCGGGAACCATCAACAAACTCATCCCACCAAGCCTGTCTACGTCAATATGTGGAATCGAAGAGAAATGATGACTTACCCAGTCGATGTCCCTCTCATCTGGCATGTCAGATACATTTTGCTGCTCCTGGTACTCTCCCTCGGTGAAGCTTTGGAGCATATGGTTCAAGATGTTATACACCTTCCGTGCCTCATCACACGAATTTGATGCATCTTTCCACAGACGAACAGCCCTCTCGAATGCTAGTAGTATAGATTCAGTCCGGAAGACCGAGTCGAGATCTGGCCCCCTTCGTCTGGATTCCAGCTCAAGGAGCAAAGTCATTGCCGGTCGGGCTAGCATTTGTCGAGTTTGGGAAAATGTGTACCATGGCGACTGCAACAGGCCTTGGTAATCGATCAGCGCTAGAGATGACGCGATACATCGAGACCAAGAGACGTGCCCCGGAGGGTCCTGTCGATCTTTTTGAATGAATTTTCGATGTAGAGTACAGACCCCATAGTGGTACAATAATGCGAGATGCAATTTTGAATAGTCGGACGGCTTCTCAAGTGAGCCACGCTCCACTTGGCCTACATCTACTCGCATATGCGCGGGAAGACTTGACCATGAGTTGTGCAGCAGCTGGTCGATTTCAATCACCCTAGTATAGTTGTCCGGGCAAGGGCCGTTCATGAAATCGATAACCTCGCCGAGCCCATGAAATAGGCGCGCTTTCGCAATCAAATACGTGGCTGAGGTAGGCTCCGACAGCGGCCTTGACCATGGGAGGATCGTGGTTTCTTCACCTAATTCCTGATCATACAGATTACGCGGCTCTTTCGTGTCCGAATTAATAGCTGGTATCATGCGTGGAAATCCACATAGAAATGAGGCTACGTCATCCACACTCTTCACGGAAAGCCACACCCGTCGTCGATACTCTGCCTTCAAAATCGACAAGGAGGGATTGTGGTCAGGGTCACGGTGATATCCCATGTTTACCGCCGCGCGAACTATGACTCCAGTCATGATCCACAGACCGTGGCTGTTGTCATCCTTTCGGTTGAGTTCGGCAGTGGCGTTGAGACGCAACGTCTCGATGGTGTATGGCAGACATTTTGCAATATCACCAGCCAGTAGACACTGGGCTGTGCGTAGCCGGTAGAGGTCGAATAATGGCTCGGAGATTCCCTGATATTCCGGTGGCCCGCCGAACTGCACAGCCAGCATGGTAATACCAACAATAGAGAAAAGCAGTCCTACCCAGATAACACTTGTCTGGGAAGGATCTTTCCAGTGGTCATTATACTTTAACGGTCAGAATAGGCGGATATCGCACATGGGAGCCGTACCTCTCGCATAAATGTTGGCTCATGTACGATGGCTAGAAACTAGTGAGCTAGTGCGACGGTGGAATGTTTTGATAGCCTTACGAGGAATTGATAGCGGAAATCTGTCACAGTCGAAGAACCATTGTACAAGTTTATCGGCATCAGGTTTAGATGGCAAGGACGACAATATTTCTAGTATGCCAATCCGTTCGACGTGGCCGAAGAGCAAACTTGTCCCATCGACCGAATTCGACGGGGCAGGCTGTACATCACCGGGCTCATCCAGTGAGTTACTCCAGGCCTTCTTCAGCTCGTTTACCTAGTCTGATTAGCGTAGCATGGTAAAGCACAGGGAGGGACAGGGAGGGACAGACTTCTTGCAGGACATCATACCAATCATCTGTTGACTTATAGACTGAATGAAGACCGTCAATCACAGTTGTACCGACAGGGGTTGAACCCGCAAAGCGCACCGCCCCAGGACCCTGAGGCCCACCCGGGGAGGCAATAGTCGGTGGTGGGATATCCTGACGCTGCGTGATTAGTCTCTTGACCATGCCCTCTAAGTGGTCAATCCGCTGGCGCATTTTATCTGCATTCCTGTCCCCGTGGGAGGGAAGCAGCGCCGCCTTAGTGGAGCCCTTGAATATGCACGCTGTCTGCTCCCCACGAGTCGAGCAATTTTGACATGGTTCCTCTCGGTTACATTTCAGCCTAGCTTCGTCAGCCTCCAGCGGTTTACACGGCGAGATGCAGGAATCCCGTACTTTCTGGCGCGGCATGCCTCGCATGATAGAGGAATGCGAGAGCGACGGACAGGCTTAGAGACTCTACCTGCACCCTGAGCCTGCATCGTGTGCTGAACCTGAGGTCATTGAGGTCATTGAGGTCGTGGAGTGTTGACATCGACAATGACGCCCCCGTCGCTTTCCATATTGGGCCCGGATTTACTAATATCCGTCTTTCCTATCTTCTCAGCATTAGGTAAGCGACCTCCCCGGGCTCTGCCACGTGACTTAGGTCGGTCCGAGAGTAATTCTGACCAATCGGGAATCCCGGTTCCTGATCTGCATAGCGCATTCGCATAGAGGTGCTCTGGAGTAAGCTAGCGACGTGGCTCGAGGCATGATCTCAATTGCCACAGAACGATTACCGTGTTCAACTCTAGTCCAATCTCTCCTCTCCGATAGACTCCGCTAGACTCCGCGTTTTCAAGGTCACCGGCTCGAGAGAAAAATAGATGGAACTTCTCTCCATGGGTTTTTACAGGTTGACACGACACAGGAATGACCGCTAGAAATACACTTCTCTATCTAAACACCCTTCCATGCCTTGAAATAGCAATGCTTAATGGTGGTTGGGGGTTAGTTAACTAGTGGGTGAATAAGATGAAAGTCCTGAGTGTATATCCAATAGGTAACCACAGCATCAATGCTAGAGAAAGGAGTGGGATCCAGACACCTACCTACTCCAGGCATAACACACAAAGACACGGCTCAGTAAAACGAAATCAAGATCTCGAAAGGTGGAAAAGGAAATATATATCTATATACATAGAGAGAGAGTGTGTGTAACTTAAACTGTCCCAATAACAACACAACAAAGAACTCCGATACCAAGCAACAAAGGAAAATCAAGTAAAAAACCCCTCATCCCTCTTCCCCTCGCCCCTAGCGGTCGCAGCTAAATCCTCCAACTCCTTACTTGTCAACCCCGTCGAAGATTGCATCGGCGATCCATCCTGCAGAGAAGGCCTATACATATAAAGCCCATCCTGCTTGCCAAAGAACACCGTCCAAATGGCATAAACAAGGACAAGAACAAGTAATATCAGAGTCAGGGCTGCGCCAACTACAAAGAGAATCACGCCCATAACGCCGGAGACGAGCTTGGGCTGGTTGAAAATACCGGAGAAGAAGAGAACGAAGATGGAATTGAGGAAGTTTATTGCGGCGATTGTGATATTGTATGCGTTGGTTTTCTTGTCGTGGTAGGGACGGAGGATGCTGACTGTGAGGAGCATTGCGGATTCGATGATGAAGAATGCGATGGTTTGGGTTTTTGGGGAGGATTGGGCGAAGCTGATGAAGAGGGATTTGACGAGGAGGTGGGCGAGGGTGATGGCGATGAAGAAGGAGGAGGTGGGTTTGTAGGGGAGGTAGAGGAAGCCGTATTTGTGGAGGGCGGTTTGGTCGGAGAAGAGCATGTATCCAGGGACTGCTTGTCTTGTTAGGAGGAGGAGTCGGACAGTAGCCCAGACTATAGTTCCAGAGATTGAAAGGAATGTGAGAACTGCGATGATGATTTCGGCGGGGGAGTCGTGCTGGGTGAATTCCCAGAGGCAAAGGATGCAGACAGGGGCGAAGGCGAGGAGGAAGAGACGGTAGAAGATGCCCTTTGCGATGAGATTCCACTGAGTTGGGGAGGTTCTTCCTTTCTTAGCGAGGATTATCAAGACGGCTTTCCAGGTCGCGAGAAGAACCATGACGACGAAGGCGATGAAGCCGAAGATAATCATACTGGTTAGGAAGAGATTGGTTTGGTCGATATGTGCTCGGAAGGCGACGCGCGAGAGACCGCGGACAGGGATAGTGGCGGAAGGTTCGGTTTCGCTTTCAGCTCGCTTGACAAACATATTGCCAATGCTCTGATCTCGCTTCTTCATAACATGAACCATAGTATCCGAAAGATCCGATAGTAGCGTCGCTGGCGTCCCTCCAGTCGACCTTAGATACCACGTACAGATGGTCTCAAGAAAACCAGCGTGCACAACACCCATACTCCACTGAAGATTCTGTGTCCAGGATCTCACCATCGGAGGCATCGGAACGGCAAGCATACCGATCATCGCCTGAGATTGAACAAAACTAAACAGCGCCAGCGTGTATGCAGTCAACTGGGCCGACGCGATCGGGGATCCCCGAATCGAGACATAAACAGAAGCCGCCAGCCCAAGCCCGGCTATCACGGCTATCGTCCATCCAGCACCGGCCTGGTAGACCGTCTTGTTGTTGGCTAGGATAGCCTCGATGGTGGTGATCGGGATCCCAGTTTCCCTCTGATTAACGGCGATGCGGATAGAGGCATCTAAATCCGGAACCGAGTATCCGATACCTGCGAGGTCAGTATTCCAACGA
The DNA here is from genome assembly GCA_027569065.1 of Aspergillus cavernicola. Lineage (NCBI taxonomy): Eukaryota > Fungi > Ascomycota > Eurotiomycetes > Eurotiales > Aspergillaceae > Aspergillus > Aspergillus cavernicola. The sequence continues at coordinate 161,598 of JAPDEK010000054.1, read as the reverse complement.
CCATTCAAAAAATAGATGACCAACCGGGAATATTGCCCAGCACATCCGCTGGAACTTGAAATTCGGTATCTAGATCCAAAGCCCCCGACTGCATGGGACAGAACCCGTCCAACCCGTCGATGTTGCATGGATCGACCGTCTGGCTATTCGTCTCGTAGCCATAGATAACAATCACCACCTCGGCAGTGACATAGCCTGTAATGGCAGTTTCGCCTAAGAGATCCAAGGCAAGCGTCCGATTATTCGGGGTAAATCGAGCCGTGAAGTGTGCTACAGAGAAATTCCCAGTTTCGAGGACATCTAACGTGCTGGATTCGATTAATCGTGTGGCGGTGACTGGCGATAGGAGGGCCGTAAGGAAGCCGATAAGCAAAGGAGGGCGCATTTTAAAGAGAGCGATACTTCACGAGACGATGAGGGGTCGCTTCTCATGTGCTATACGATGGTTGGAGGTGCTGGAAGAGGCAACCATTTTCGGTTGCTGGCGGATGACGATGAAGGAAATCAGGTTCGATTTTTCGATGTCAGATCTCAGTCAGCAACAGTTGGCTTCATTCAAGCGCCTGGGAGAGATCCAATAGCAGGGAGCGCTGTGAGACAGTCCAGTCCACTTTGCCTGCCCAAATAGAGAAGACTTAGCTCAAATTAAGGTCAGCACTAACATTCCAAGCGACACCGATCTGGAACCTGGCAAATGGGCTGGCTTGAAATGGTTACATGCCACTAATTGAGGCTGTGGCTGTGCAGTGTTGTTTAATCACTGTTTCAAGCATGTGGGCCGAGGATTGTATGAGCGATCATGATTTCTTTAAATTCTCAGGGACAAGAATGAACCTTGGGTTGATCCAGGTTCCCATCAACCCCTATGACGTATGTAACTCCGTAGCTCCGACGGCCGGACTCCGGACCTCCCGGAACTAATTATCAACAATTATTATATAAACAAATAAATCAAACGAATAAATAACAGTAAAATATTCCTCCACCAATGGACATAGCTAGTAAATTTTCCTCGACGCCAGATAATCATCCGTCAGTATTGCCTATCCATTGTCTGCTCGTTTGCGCAAGAATGTACAGATCGTCCATGAGCTCTGCGAATCCAGTCCGCTTGTTGGTTCATCCAGGAAGATCAAGAGCGTCGGCTTAACCGCAAGCTCAACATTAAGCCCTTCTCCAACCGTTCCAACAACAGCCTCAGCGGAATCCTCCATACCTAAAATCCGAATAACCTCCTCAGCATAAGCGTACTTTTATCAGCCTTAGAAACAGATCTTGGTTGGAACAGCATGGCACTGAACTGAAGTGCTTCTCGCACCGTCGTGGTTTCGAGATGGATATCCTGCTGTTGCACGTATCAGGTGCGTCGGGGAACGCTAGATCAGGGCGCCTGTGCATTAATCCCAACGTCTCTAGTGACAGCGCCAATCGAGACTCGCTAAGCCAGTACATCCAAGAGTGTAGGCTTTCGTAGTGAATCTCACTCTCGGATTCAAGTTAATTAGGCCACCAAGGTGTCCGCAAATCGTTAGATGTGATGGGATTCAGTAAAGGCGCGAGGAGCAGATGAGTCTTGAAGCGCATTGGAGCGGGAAGGTTCAAAAACAAATTTTATAGCAGGTCCAGTCCCGCAGAATGAGCTGCCGCCATGGAGATTGTACAGTTGAGCCCAGTTATGCATCTTCTTCCAGGCCCAACAAAGTTTCGGGGGTGAAGGCTCTGGAACAGAGGGAGTTTTCGTCCGCGGACAAGGATACCTAACAAGATGATCAGTTTCCTTGGGCCTTGAGGAGACCAGTTCATTCTATAGGTGATCCAGGTTTCGAAAGAAAACATCAGAGACACAGTGCCAACCTTACTCTTTAAACACCACCAGCATGTTGGCAGAAGGTTTCCCCGCATATTCAACATCAGAGTACCGGTGCGTTTCAGATATCGGTATCAATAAAGCCGATAGAAGAGCCTCGGGACAAGAAATATACTTAACCACATACTGCGTCCGGCAGTCATGGTTAATACTCTTCACGGACTGATCTACGTCCAACCCCGCAATTCTATGCCTTCTTCAGGGCTTGGCCTATGCTGAGTGGCAGCATTATGAAACAGGGCTCATTTGTAACATACACACGGGTTGATTGTCGGCTCGTACACCGGCATTTGTCTAGACAAGCGCCTACATAATGTTGCTCGTGTAGTCCAAGTCTGACAAAGTAGTTCTGCCATTGCATAGAATTCGTCCCAAATTCAAAATGAAGCTCTCAACAACCATCCCCCTCTTAGTCACAGCCTTCCCCCTCACCAACACCCAATCCACCGGAGGCAGCGGTCCATACCCAGCAGTATATACCTACCTCTCCCCTCCATTCCCCTATATCGCCTCTATCTACAAACCTCCCTCACTAATTCAGAAACAAGACCTACTTCGCCGACCCAACCCTCCAAACCCACACAATCTACATGCCCACAAGCCCACCGCCCTCGACCCCCCTCCCAATCCTCATCTGGGGCAACGGAGCCTGCGTCAACAACGGCACCCGCTTCGCCAATCTCCTCACAAATATAGCCTCCTACGGCTTCATCGCCATTGCCTCTGGCCCACCGGCCGATGGAACCGGCACTACAGATTCCCAAATGATGCGTGATGCAATTACCTGGATTACTACCAAATCCCTAACAACTACTACTAATAATAGTAATAATGATAGTAATAGCAAATACACCACCGTCGACCCGACCCGAATCGCAGTAGCAGGCCAAAGCTGCGGCGGACTCGAGGCATATCAACTCCGCAACGATGAAAGGGTGTCGCATCTAGGAATTTTTAATTCGGGATTCTTTGATTTCAGTTTCCTTCCGGGGTTTGAGTCCCCCGAGGTTATTGCTGAGGTTGATAAACCGGTGTTTTATTTCCTCGGGGGAGAATCTGATATCGCTTATGAGAATGTATGTCTGGATGCTCTTCCTTTCTCTCCATTATTCCAACTCTTCGCCGTGTATACCCTTTCTGAAACCCAGGGATCCGTGTAATTAATACACTGAACTGACAAAGTCGAACCAAACCAGGGCATGAGAGATTACGCAGCTTTACGGAATGTGCCGAAATGGGTCGGAAATTACCCTGTCGGCCACCTGGGGACATATGCAGAGGTTGACGGTGGGGTGTTTGGGGTTGCGGCGGTGAAATGGCTGCAGTGGGTTCTTAAGGGGGATCAGGATGCTGCGGGATTCTTTCTGGATGGGGGTGCTGAAGAGGCAGGGTGGGAGGAGACGGATAGTGAAGGGTTGGAGGGGCTGGTTTAGGGGTTTGTAATGAGGATCGTTGTGCGAATGGGATGGGATGGGATGGAATAGGGCAAATTTGCTTTGTGGAGGGGAATGTTGTTTGTTAGGTAGTTACTGCTCTTCAGCTTCTTCCCCATAGCTCGAAACACCAACAATACCTTTGTTGGATGCGAAGGATACAGCCTTTGTAATTAGTGACAGTGTTTTTACAGTCTCTGGCCAGCGCAACCAGGATTAGTGACGCCATTGTGATAATCCCATGGCCCGTGAAGATCATAGGTCATAAAAACAATGTAGTCAGTCTAACAGTTCTTCTTGTGGCTCCGTATGAATGACGCTTTCGTCGGTGGCTAAGGTGCCTAGCCTAGATTCTAAGATCTACCTAGCCAGCTCTATGCTACGGGCTAATATGTATAAAAAGGCTCGATATCTATCTGTCCATCGGCTAGATTCGGTTACTTGGACCGTTATAATAACATTATGTAATAAGGAAAGGCTAAATAAAATCACGATGTCTATTGCGCTCTCCCTGACGCAATGAGCTAGATACCAAATTCAACTCCTGATCATATCTCATCATCATATCCACCATGATCCATGTATATCCTCCCGAGTATGCTGTATAACAGAAAGAGTATGATATATATATAACAAAAGAAAGTTTAATGCGGCTGATCCTCAGTAGAATCAAAATGCTCTCTAGCCCACGGACTCCTCAAGCGAATAGCATCGCCCTTATAAAAGAACACAAACGGAATCGGCACGAGCAAAATCGCAATAAACCCTAACAAACTACTGGCCCACTCATACCCCAACCGCTCATACATCTGCGTAGCGAATAGCGGGAACCCTGCACCGACTACGTTCCTAATTAGGATTACGCCAGCTAGCGCAGAGGCCGAGAAGGTTTGGTAGCTGTCGACGACGTAGTTGAGGATACTGAGGATGACGATGTAGAGGCCGGCGCCGAAGAAGGAGGAGGCGATTATGGGGACGATCCAGTGGACGGAGGGGTAGCTTGTCCAGCCGAACCAGAAGAGGCTGATTGGGATAAGGAGGGCTCCGAGGCGGGCCATCCACATGCGGGCCTCGGGGACGGATTTGCCCTTGTTTTGGGCGACGCGGCGGAGGTAGTAGCGTTCTTGGAGGGGGGAGAAGGCGAAGGCGAGGAGGGGCCCGATGGCCATGCCGAGGAAGGCGAGGCCTTGTTGGCCGGTGTTGAAGCCGTGGCCGTTGGGGGCGCCGAAGACGAGGGGGAAGGCTTCGTTGAAGAGGTAGACGAGGCCGTAGAGGAAGCCGTTGTAGATGGCGGAGAAGAGGGTGATGGGTTCGGTGAAGAGGAAGTAGAAGGGGCGGGTGAGGGTGGTTGCGAAGAGCTGGTGGAGGCCCTGGCGGTCGGAGGCGTGGAGGTCGGTGGTTGTGGAGGCGGCGCGGAGACCCTCGCGGTGCATTTGTTGGCGGACGCGTTTGGTTTTGCGCTGGAGAATGATGCTGTGGCGGGTTTCGGGGATGGTGAGGGCGAGGAGGATCCATATGCCGCCGCTGATGGCCATGAGGATCCAGAAGATCCAGCGCCAGCCTAGGTTGAGGCCAATGTAGCCGCTCATGACGAGAGCCATGGGCGGGCCGAAGGTGCTGCTCAGGCCATAGATGGCCATGGGTCCGCCACTCTCGTTGCGCTCCCAGAGATCACTGACAGTGCCGCCGGTGTTGGTCAGGGGTGCACCACCCGCGAACCCTGCAATGAAACGACAGACGATGATGGTACCAATATTCTGACTCAGTGCCACCGGCATTTGAAACAAGCACATGAGAAACCAGGAGACCAGGTAGACGGGTTGACGGCCATAGTGCTCGGACAGGGGCGCCAGCAAAACAGGCCCGATCGCGTATCCAAGCACGTACATGGAGAGGCATAAGGTAGTCACTTCGCTCGAGACATCGAAACGGTCGGCGATAGCGGGGGCACCAGACGAAAAGGCACCGCAACACCAGGTGCTGCAGGAATCAGTATCATCTACATATAATATAGTAAGGAGAGACATACGTGATGACATTCAGCATGCTAACAAAACATGTGATATACCACTTGCGCCAGTAACCCCAGTGCCGAGGGTTGTCACGATCCCCAGGAGCGAAGGCAATACGCAAAGGCGAAGCTGCATCAGGGTTGTTTCTGGCGCGGGCCAGAGCTTCCTGCGAGGACATAGCGACAGGCACATGGCTAAGGTAGGCGTCGGAGATTTCCTCCTTGCCGCCTATTTCGTGTTCCTCGGACATGCTTGTCTGATGGTCGAATGCTATTCTTGTCGGGAGGAAGAAGGGAAAAAAGAGACGAGAAATCAATCGATGGTGCTCTTAGTAACCAAGCTTTGCACTAAACCTTTTCACGTCATTAAGCCTCCACAACAACCAGAATGCAGCCAATCCACAATGCGAGTGGCGCAATCAAGCTTCTCTCAAGCTTCACCGATCAGTCTCTTCCCAACAGTCAACAACCAGCGACCCCCAACCAAACCCACCCACAAAACCGGCCCCGACTGCAACACCTGCCCGATTTTGACGGTCGCAATCACGTGTGCAGGAAACCTATAGAAAAGAGAGTCAAGGTCTATGCTGTTCTTAGCCACCGACCATGACAGCTAGGATGGGCGGCCCGGGAGGGAGGTATTCTCATAATAAACCATGCATGTTGGGCGTGGGTCTGTTGGTTAGTTGACTCGCAATGTGCTGTATGTACCATGCCATATATACGGTTCTGCTCATATTCAACGACCTCTCAGTCAAATAAACTCTGGTATCTTGTTTAGCACACAGAGACGGAGGCACGTGAAATCAATGCCTGAGGCACCAAGGGGATTGTCCTGTACCTGACATTCACCAAACCCAACGCTTTGTGTTTTGTTATCATGTTTGCACTCTGATATTTGACTTGATGGGACTCGGTCGCTTCCTCCTTGAAAGGGGATCTCAAAAATCCAATCACATATTCTGTCGCCAAGGAGCGGGAGGATAATGTATTACATCAGTTGCAGTACTATGATGCTCGAGAGTCTTTCTTCTCTCACTTAAACGAAAACACTGACTGGATCCAAAGGGTTATCACCCTTCACCTTCACTTGGGACCACTTGATAGATGCCATGTTGCAGAGATGAAAGAGTGGATATCTGGCAGCTTCAATGTTTGCATCCCGGTGATAATCAACTGCTGGATCTGGCCTGGAAATGGCGACGAAAAGGTTCTGTGCGAAGCAGGTGCCTATGCATGGCTTCAAGAACACTGTCCAGATGTGCCGATTCCATATCGATTATTCGGGCAGGGGACAGCAACTTCCTGAAGATCACTTTGATGATTAGTTCTTGGCTGCACCAGCAGTAGTTCTAGCCTGCCTGTCTAGATTAACACCAGCAAGACTTAGAAGGATTCTATAGATGATGCGTGGCTCAGTGAGCTTAGGTAGTGTCTTTTCCCCCAACTATCATGGCTTCCGCGCAAATGCCAGACCTAGCTGGAACTGTGGCTTAAACGGGTTCTAAGGCATGTGTCTAAATAATAATAGTTGGCACCGTCTGAAGTCCAGCTACTCAATTCATATGGCATATCTTTGGATGATACCTTAATCAAGGACTACATCATTACTCGTCTTCCCGTAACAAGGGATCGTCAATAATACAACAACATCGTCGTTGAGCATGCTGTCGAGCAAGATATGGAGAGATAGCCAATACAGCGCCTCCGTCCCTCCAAGCACTTAGTAGGCTACATCCGTATAGCCAGGTTAGCCTTTACTCTGCCCCCCTTCCCCTGTATCTCGTAAGCGTTATTGATCGAAGGATTGCGATCCCCAGTCGCATTCAAGACCTCGAGCCGTCTTTCGACGTGAGCGCTACTATCATCCTACTCGAGCGGAATGAGACAATGTTATATGTGATCTGTCCGTCATGAGCATGGGTGTTCAGTTTCGGAGCCAAGCTGATATGAACCCATATCCCGGCCCTATCCAATTCGATCTTGAACCCTGACCCTTGAACATTTCAGCACCTGCAAGGAATTATTGCGGATTTATATGCACGCTCCTAGGTTTGCAGGAAACTCCAAAGAAGCTAAATTGCTAGCGGCACACATCAAGATGACCGCGTTCCCATACCTGGAGGCATTCCCAGCACCACTCCTGGCCACACCGAGTGCCTAAACACAATAACCCCAGTTAGCTCGACATTCCAGCGAAGTGGAAGACAGACTTACAAGTGATATGCCTACAGCCTCCATCCCGGTATACGCGATAAGCACATCCTCTCCCGGGACACACTTTACTGGTTCCGCGAACCTCCGCCTCCCCAAGGCGCTCTTCCGTGAGACGCTTCATTCGCTCTCTTTGTCGAGCTTCCCTTTGCCATTTCTCCTGTTCTTCCTTTCGACGTTGCTCTTCCCTTTGCTGTTGCGCCCGTCGTTCTATCTCCCTTTTCGCCGCCGCGTTCTTCTTGTGGCGGAGATTGCTGGCTTCGGCTGCCTCCAATTCGCGAGCGAAAGCCTCATCCGCTTCCATCGCCTCCTGTCGCTTTCTCTTGATTGTAGCCTTTTCTTCCTGCTCCCGTTCTTCTCGCGCACTCACCACCTCCGGGTGATCAAATTCATAGCACGTCATTCCCTCATGCCATGGACGCTGATGTGTGAAACACGTCCGAGCATGACAGTACATGCAAGTCATAATTGGGGATCCAGCTCCTGATTCATGGATTTGCCCACCTTTGCACTTTGGATTCGAGCACCATATAAATTTTGGATCATTGGCGAGTGTCTTGCGCGTCTGAAGACTGTTATGCCGACGAACAATCTCTGGATTCGCCCATGTTTGGACATCATGCTCTGACAAGGGCTTTTTGCATAGTGGACAGGTAAACCCCTGATTACCTAGTCCGTCTAGCTGTGCCTGCAATGACCGTTTCAGGCACGGCTTGCAGATCTGACCTGCAGGATGCTCACAGGCCCGTGTAATCGGCTTTTTCGGGAATGAGGACAACGGCAGCTCCTCCAGACAGGTGAGACACTCTTTGTTCCGAGGAGCTGAAGCAGAAGCAGAAGCAGTAGAAGGAGGAGGAGGCCCTCTCAAGCGAGATAAGTCCGGTCTTCTTCTCTGCTGGATGACGAAATTCCGCAATTCCCTTCCAACCTCGATACCCATATCGTCCTCGGCGTCAGGTATAATAACTGCACGTGGTCTAGACGACGTAGTAGGAACAGGCCTTCTCCTGATCTCATTCTCGACCTGAATATCAGATCTGACTACCGGCCTAAACCCTACCTGGGGAGCGAAGGACCAAGTAGATTCCGTACCGGAATCACTCACGCTCTGTTCCCAATCGGCGGAGAAGGAGTAGGGTATAGTACCATAGCTGCTATTTGTTGGAATATTTCTCGATAGACGATTTGTCGACCTTTCGCCTCGTATGATACTTTCGCGCCTCGTAGGATACGGACCCGTCGCCCAAGGATCAGGATCACTTCTGCTGTTGCATATTATACCATGTCAGCATGGCCTAAATCAAGGTAAGGAAGGACAGTACAAAGGGAGAGTCATCAAACCTGTAATTATAATTGTCATAACCATAATAACGACCGACATAATCATCATCATCATCACGCCCCGTAATCTTCGAAAAGCATTTACCCATTCTGTCAGATCGTGCTATCTATCTGATGAATCAAGCCCGACCGAAATCCGTGTCCGAAACCTATCGTCAAAACCGTACAAGATTCAAAATTCATCTCATCAAGAATATGACCAAAATATGAGAGACCCAACCCTCATCTCTTCGCTCCCTCGCGAAGTCGAAGATAGATAGATTCCACACAGCTGGCGGGGGGGCCAAAAGAAAGAAAAGGAAAGTCAAAAGCACTGCCCGGAAAGGAACAGAAACATCAGCACATATATCTGATGATCATTCTTGTCAAGGCTGGCAAGGCTCTATGCCAAGGTAGACAAGGCTGAGAAGGCGGCATTTCCCAACAGATCACCCACCACGCATGGCTGGCTGCCGTGAGGGGGCCAAACGAGGCTTCCAATCCGAGGACGTGAGGCTTGCGAATACGAGTACCAAGGGGAGAAGCGGATGTAACTGAAGAAATGGACTCGATCTCGAGGTGTTTGGTTGGGTATTCATTGACCTTGTTTGAATAAAATATTATCGGGGGAGACGCCGTGTCGGTTGATAGAATGTTGCAAAAAGTCTCATCTAGGATATACGGACAATAATTCTGGAGGAAATGATGCTTCACTACGGCTGTAATTTTATAAGCATTCTTCCAGAGTGTAGAAGAGCTTCTTCGAGTTGTACGGGATTAAACGGTGTGACGGTCTCTCTGTATAGAAGGTAGTCCAAGTTCAAGATTCCTCTCCTCAAAACTTCTTCAAGAAGAAGATTATATGGCTCGACTGTTACTTTAGCTCCTCTATCCTGAGCGTCTCGATTCTATCCACCGGTGAAGCTTCCACTATTCAGTACAACCTTTAGCTCTCTTGGCGAATATGGTAATCCTAGGAAGATCACCTGACTCCCGATCCTGCGATATCGAGACTGCGTTGTGTCAGCATTACTGTGGGAACTCTTGTAGAGGTTGATTCATTCCTCCTCTGATCGGAGATTGTATGTTGTATGTGCCTAAGCCCTCCATTTGGGGGCGAAGGCCAATATGGCCGGGGACTAGCTCATTCTGACAGGTTCGTCCATTGCAGACTGTAAGAAGGATATCATTGGCCGGCTTGAACTGAGATCTCTGCAACTACCTCAGCCACAGTCTCAGATTCAGGGCTAGATTAGGGGGTCTAGAATTTAGATACTATCAGACTATTATTTCAAGTCTTCACCGGCTTAAGAGAATCATCGGAGCTCCGCTGGACAATTCTCCCAAAGTGGCTGCTCACAGACAGACTTGCGGAATGCGATATCGTTCCATTCAGTGCACTCTATGCATCGTGTCACCGCGTGGAGATAAAATGGCTGCACTGCACTCTAACCACCGCGCCGCCACATCGTATCGTCCACCAAGGTTATTATCCATGTTCAAGCCTTCCTCCGTGAGATATGTGTTAAAAGTCTTTGCATGCCAGAGCCCTAAAAGTAAGATACCCAAATCAACCATGCATCGCCTTGGACTATAGACGCAAGTTCCGCAATCACCAGCGCCTGTGGTGAGTTTCTGACGGAGGAATAGCTGCGGGAAAACAAGAGTTCCTGGCGTCTGGGGCGCTAATGATTCTGCGCCGCGTTCGAAATATAAGGCATCGCTGGTAAGAGCACACAGCCAAGGTGCTAAGTGTAATTGCAGCACTGAAGATGTAACATTAAATGCAAGACCCATGCGTTGGTTGAGGGTCAACCGAGGAAACGAAGGGGAACTCGACTGTCCCATACATAGGAAGATATCCTCCAGCGTCAGGATGTCTTCTTTTACGGCTACATTGGCCTCGTTGGTATCAACTTTCAAGGGTTCCCTGAGATAGCACAGATGGCCACAGCGCGAGAGGTAGAGTCGTAGGCCTTCGCTGTCGCCACGACCGGCCTCTTGACACCAAGACCCTTCTTCTAGTCCCAAAGCATAGCTCGACTTGACAACCACAACCTTGTCTCGTGCACTGGATGGCAGCCCACGACATAACCGGCCGCAATTGGCGAATACAGCCTAAGTGCATATTGCTGAATGGACCCGATGGCGGAAACAGCTGGGGGTAGTACTATGGGAGTATTATCTGCAACAGCCATTTTGTGAAGGGATAATCCCTTGGTCAGCCGGGTTTCCTCCAAATGCTAGAAGCTGTGGAGTACGAGAGTTTCACCAGTTGGCAATATACCTTGCGCTCTCCATCCATTATGGACTATTTCAGCTCAGCGCCCCTATCTGAACGCATCATTATCATTCTATAACACATCGGTGGACGATATCTGGAGCCTTGGTCTCATTCTGTTGAACCTATTTGGAATAAGCCGTGTATGGTAGACTCGAGATTCAGCGTCTACATGAAAGACTAATTGCTTCTCAAATCAATCCTACCTCTCATTACCAACGCAGTCAACATCCTGAGCCGCATTATTGCATACGGCCCTGACAAGAGGATCAAAATCCCTGAGCTGCGCCAGCCGATGTAGATTGTCCCTCTTTTATAGGTTCATCTACGGGATCGGCAGGGGCTAGTGGCCGTCACCTCCAGGCTCCAGCGACGATATCCCGTGATAACCCAGAGCCTGGCATAGGCGGGATGTAGTTACAGTGAGGATTAAATCCAAAGAAGGAGAAGAGGACTTGGATATTTCAACAGCATATAACGCCCGTATCAAGTAACAACCCGTAGCCATACACTATATTGGAGATAGTAATTACTCACTCGCCTGGTAAGAGCTTTAAAGAGTTGACATAGTCCTCCGTTGACTAACTTATGATAAATGTCGCATCGGGATACTGTTCTAAACTAAGATGATTTCTTAGATGGTAACCACTACCCATGCACGTCTTCTTGATTAGTTATTAAAACTCCTTTCCAAGTTTAACTTTACCTGCGATAGATCTTCCCCCATTCCCTATATCTGCTCTCGCCACAATCTGGCCTGAGCAGTAGTACTACTACTATTATTATACTTTTCTTCCGGGAACTTCAGTTGGGGTTGTAAACATTCTTTGACTGTGCATATTTCCTTTCCTGTCTCAAGTAATAGTCCAAGGTGAGACCGTGATATAATTAAACATGAACAGGAAATCTCTGTGACAAATTCTTCCGACCAGAGATAGCCAAAGTCTCTGACACATCATAATAAATCCGAGTCCTCTTCATCTGGCAAAGCCATCTGACCTTCTGTTTTCGCTTCATTCATACCCCCACAAGAAGCAGGAAAGGGAGGTTGCAGTTCAATAGACGGATGACATGCACGTATGATCATAAATTCCTATCTCTGGTCAGAATGCGCTGCTCTCCCTTCACAATTATAATGACAGCAAAAAACCCTACCAATTCCGAATCGTTATAGAGTTGCCGAAGCAGCGACAAAAAGGGGCGCTCAATGTCCCCGTCCACTTCCTTCCTAGACCCCTGGAAGTAGTCAACATGACCCATTTCACTAGGCCATGTAAGGGAATCCGGATTATTGACTTCGCTGGCTGATCTGTCTAAATCCTGCTTCGCGCCGTAGACGGCGAAGGGGATGAGAGTCCCGGTTGCATGTATGAGTTCCCCTGGTAGGCTAAGTTAGCTACAGAAATTGAAGCCGCGGAGGTGGGGGAGGTTGGGGGGACTTACGAAGCCAATTTACGACATTCTTCATCGTTTGGCGGTTGGATAAGTCGAACATGATGATCGCTGCATCTGCGTCTTTGATATACTGAGCCCTGGTAGACGCTCTCCCGTGACCACCAGAAATGTCCCAGACATCGAAATTGACGGACTTGATCTGAGATTGGGTTGTCTATAGTTAGTTAGTAGGCAGAGGACGGTCAATACAGCACTGGAAGTCTATAGAACGGGAGGATGGTATGGTAAGTTTACTATAGTGAATGGGACCGCGAACTGTGTATATCGTTTAGTTGGGTGGTATTCATTTGTGATTTCTCCAGTGAGCTCATGTTGGATGAATGTTGTCTGTCTGGGATGTTTAGTGACTGTTTCTGAGCGGCATGTTTAGTAGTAGTAGTAGTAGGTGGCATACCTTTCCGACACCAGGGTCACCGAGGAGGACAAGTTTAAAGTCTGTTCGGGGCTGCATTCTGCTCAGCTAGGGACGTGTATGAGCATTTAGCAGGAGTATAACTGTTGTGGGTTAGAGATGTGGACACGATGATAACAAGAGATGAAATTAATTTTTCCTACTCGTCACGGAGCCAACCCCACGGCGCTGCTCTGGGAGTCTTCCCCACGTGTGTACAGGCTCTCTGAGTCTGGGGAGAATTGAAAGTGGACGTGCTCATTTCGGAGAACGCGACGCAGTGGGGGCCGGATCCTTAGTACTAATTTACATCATATCGAGGAGATAGCCTACAGTCACTCAGCTTCTACGTATATATTCACCATATATTAGATTCCAGATCCTAGAATTAGAAAAGCGTCTATTTTTCATTCCATCTCTGTCGAATTTCTCGCGGACATCCCTAACCAGCAGCATCAAGTCGGAATGGCAATACCCCTCCGAGGCAATTCTCTGACCGCAGCTATATTAACAAGAAGATCCCATGGATGACAGCCCACTGTCCCCGACGCTGTTCAAATAATAGACGGAGCCGGGTGTGAGCGACTCAGCTACGTCCGTTTACTGGCCGGCCCGCCTATTGTGCTAACGCTTGTCCTGGAAGGAGGTCTACAGATGGCCTTGGCGCTGTGCCACGGCATATCAAATCATGCTAATAAAAAGCAGGAACCGGACAGAGACCGGGGTGTTGGGGGTGAAGAATCCTCTTGGCGTACGGAAGATGGTTGGCTGATAAGCGTCCTCCTGTATCTTTCCAAGGTTGATTTTAGCGAATCCTTGCGGGTTGTAGTGCAGTTAGGTAAATATAGTCTGGCAATGCCACCCCGTAGAGTAGCTCCACAACTGGAATTGAACCAAGCTCCTCGCAAAATCGTTGCTTCAGAAAGGTGGCGAGGGCGGTTTCGTGTGATAACGACATACAGTAGTGTTGGCCCCCACGGCCCCCAACAGTGCAAGCCTCATGGTCCTATACTAACTCGTACGCCGTAAGCTAAACATCTTAAGCGCAGACCTAAAACCAGCGTGGCCGTGCTTAGCCTACGGGCTGTAGAGGTGACGGTTGACTCAAATCATGCTAGTTGTGTGCCATGGCGATTGATGCAGGATGTAGTCTATAACTAATAAAAGGATACAATGTGTCTGTGTTACCCCCGCGACTAAGGCCCGTCCCCCTTTGTCTCAACCACCCCGACAAGATGAGGCCCGCCAGCAAAGCAACTAGAAAGTCAAGCCCGATGCAGCCAAACAGTAGCGATCGTCGATACAGCGCGCGTTATCTGGTCCTCATCTACCGCGAAACGCGAGCCCATTTTGACCCTCTCGAGATCCAACGACTGGTCGCCCGGGAGCAAGCCAAATGCACGATTGTCCGACGGGCTCGCGGGGACGATACCGCAGTCTCCAGTTATTCGGCCTTTGTGGACTTTTCCGGGAAGCGCTTCCAGACCCGCAATCTGGCCCTTTTCGATGTCCAGGGGTATCGCCCCAAATGGATCCATGTCACCTCATCTCCATGGCGAACGTTGGATGAAATGATAGCACAAGGGGATGTTGTCGTCTGGAACGGTATTGTGCGTCCTTCTACTAAGCACACTGGCGGCAGAAAACCTGCACCGGCTACTAGTAGTAAGATGGACTCATCTTCATCAAGCCCCTGGGAACTGGTGGGCAGTGCAACGAGCGAGGCTTCATTTCGGAAACTGCTAAGGAAGGAATTGAGCGCCGAGGCGGGGTCGGAGCCACCAGAGGAACAGCCATCGTTTGATCGCGTCGAGGATTGTAGTACCATCGTGGTGGCTGGCGAGACAGAGATGGCTCGCAATGTCCAATACTGGCAGGATGGTTATCGAGCAGGATACAAGGCGGCCAGCTCTGCTCAAGGGCCGACCCTAAATATCTCGAAGTAAGAGCTTTGCCGTTGTCCCTGGGATGAGAGTAGTGCATACTAACATGTAGATATAGGGCTCCGGGTGCACCATGTGAAGACAATAATGCTCATTTCTTCCCATCAAGCGACGGCGGACCCCATTCAGACGTTTTCCAAGAGTTCTCGCAAGTGGACCTGGACTGGAACTTCGAATTAGACGATATCTGGGATCCGCAGCCCATTAAGTGACGATTCATCATTCATGATAATGTTTTCTGCCTTTTGTTAAAGTTTGCAGCCTTTTTCGATACCCTACATTATTATGCTACAGCCATTTGAAGAAATTATATCACCAACTAAGGTACCCTGCGACGTAATCTAACTCTGAAATCTTCCTTTCCTTTGGAGCCGCCGTACCTCCAGCTCGAGCAAGTCCTGGATGGGACCATCCTGTCGCATGAGCTCTGCCCTCGGACCAGAAATCGCCGACCGTTGAAGGTTTCAGGCTGATCCCAATACCGGGGATCGGATTGATGCAGTCCAGATGGAACACATATCATGTCTCCTCGCTGGAGCTGGTATGTTCGCTGCGATTGTCCTGTTCACCTTTGGTTGCGAAGTTGCTCGGGTCATCGGATTCGGTAACGGTGAAATCTGCTTGTACGTTCTTGAAACTGTTGCTCTGGGTGTAGAGCCCCATTGTTTCCAGAAAGGCCGACTGCAGGAGTAGTGTCTGACTCTTAATTTCTGCCGAATCGAGTTTGATGTTGGACTGGGATTCCTGGGCATGAACAAAGGGTGATACTTCCTCACAGATCGCTGTCAGAAGAGACGAGTCTTCATAGATGTGGAAGAACAGCCAAAAGACAATGACATTGGCGTTGATCAACGTCACCCATCATAGAAAGGCGTGAGATGAGACATACCCCTCCTTGCTGGAGTGCTCACCCACGGCCTCCTCCCAGAAGTGGACGCGGTCATTCATCACGCTACTGACGTCGTCCAGACTACCCCATCGAGCATCGGGGGCTTCTCCACGGCTCCTGGCGACGAGGGCATTGTGGAAATCTTCCAATGCGCTCTTCACCCGGGCACGAGCAGCGGCACTTTCCTTCAATCCAGATATCGGAACCCAGGCAGGGAGACCCATGAGGAAGAAATGGAAGTTGGCGTCAAATTCAAACAAATCGGCCGCGATATCGGGATAGTTCTTCATGAAAGCTGTGCCGTAGAGCGAAGGTAGAACCATATCAGCCACGAAGTGCCGAATAAGCGGGAAAAACGACGCCTCGAACTCATTCCCTCCATGACCGACAAGAACATGGGCTCTTTCCTACCATTTCAAATTGTAATAGCAAGCCGATACAAGACTTAATGTCGATTTCACGATATTGCCATGGACAATATCCCCTGCCTGCGGAAGAAACGGCTCCCGGTTCAGCTGGTACACTACGCGATGGATCTTGCCCCATAAGACAGTCTGGTCCATAGCACCAATTGCTCCCTTATCGTCCCAGAGATTGTGCATGAAGTAGCCAACCATGTCATGGTTGTTGACTGGGGCTTGAACCGCGAGGACCTCCTTAGCTAGACCAGGTGACATGATGATATGGCATTTCCTGCCTCCAAGCACAACCGCAAATATGCCATGGTTCACCTGTTGACTGCTCACTTGCACAGTTAATCTCCCATTTATGTAATGTAACCAGGAAAGTGAAATAGATTCAACGCACCCAAGCTGCCTTAACCACGGCTGAGGCTTTGTAAAAAAGGAGATAGTGTGGCCGAGCCACGGAATCGAGTAGGGGATGGTCGTGACGACTTGGGAGGACATTTGCGAATTGCTTTGCATACGCATATTGGCGGCATGACGGATTTCGGTATAGCACCGGGTCAATATCATGCAGCCGGCTATTAGAGCCAGTGCCCAGGGGGTTGTTGTTATTAGGGAATTTTGCAACATGATGAAGTGATAGTAATTAAGCAAGTAGTCTATATAACTAGGTAGAAGTGGCACAATCATGCCTAAGCCCTAGTTTACTAGTAGTGTGACGGCCTCGTCACAGATGAGGCACCCCCCCGGCTGCCTCATTCGAGTCGTCTAGCTTTGTATTTTTCTTTTTTTATTGAAATAGAACGCAAGGTAATCAAGATGCCTTGTTTGAATTTATGATTATTTGTTCACTAACAATCAAGATATCGTTTCTTCGTGACAATGGAGAGAGAAACCAAAACGTCTATCGAGCTGGAGAAAGAGAGCGTCCAGCTCCCCAGTCGTTTTTACTTCGCATTTTTCTCCATGTCAGCTCTGGCATTGGCAGCAGCATTATCGACAACTTCACTATCTATTGCCCTCCAGGTAACTACCTTGTATTCCAGATCAAAGGCTCGCGGCTAAACAAATCCAGACCATCGCCCAAGACTTCCACTTATCCACTCCCAAAGCGTTCTGGCTAGGAACATCAACAGCCCTAACTTCAACCATCATCCAACCATGTTGTGCAACTCTAGCTGACGTTGTCGGTCGCCGCGCCGCCTTGACAGGGAGCGCTCTGCTCCTCGCCATCGGCTCACTCATGGGAGCCGTCGCCCCGAACTACGCAACCATCCTCGCGGGCCGTGCATTGCAGGGCTTTGGATCAGGAGGCATTTCGGCCCTTACCGATATCATTGTGACTGATATTGTGCCGCTCCGTGTTCGGGGTAAATGGTTCGCTTTTATCAGTGTGCCGTGGGCTATCGGTACCACTGTCGGACCAGTGCTCTCTGGTATTTTAACTACCGCGGGAACCTGGGTAAGACCCTACCTACTAGTACTACTCTACTACTACTAGTATTACTATTTGTGACTTGGAAGAGACTAGCTAACCTCGGTCTCCAGCGGTGGGTTTTCGGAATCAATGTCATCGCCAGCACCACTGCAACTGCTGCATGTTGGTTTGCACTTCCCGCGTTACCCAGCGCCCAGAATTGTCTGTCAAATCTGTTGCATGCAGACATCATTGGGTTCTTGCTTTTAGCCTTGTCTTTGGTTGCCATCCTGGTGCCGATTATGCAAGTAGGTCCTCCCCCCCCCCCCCTTTCACTCAACAATAAACCAAAACAACTTGCAGTTGCTAATCAACAAACCAGGCATCCGTCGTATATCCCTGGCAGGACGCACACACCCTCGCACCCCTCCTAGTCGGCATATCCGGTCTATTCCTCTTCCTCGCCTACGAGCAATTCTGGGCCCGCAATCCTCTAATCCCGCTCGCCCGATTCCGAAACCGATCATGTCTCCTCACCTTCTTCTGCACCATGCTCCACGGCATCGTCCTCTGGTGTCTCATGTACTACCTCCCCGTATACTACGAGTCCATCAAAGGATTCACCAGTCTTAACAGCGGACTCGCTGTGTTACCAGAGACTCTCACTCTCGTACCTGCTTCCATCCTCATCGGGTATCTGGTTAGTTGGACGGGGAGGTATAGATGGGCAATATGGTTGGGTTGGACGCTTTCGGCTACGGGTTCGGGCATCCTGTATCTGCTTACGCCGGAGACAAAGACAGGGGTATGGATTTCACTGAATCTTCCAGTTGGAGTAGGGATGGGGTTGCTGTTTGGGGCTATGGGGTTCGCTGTTCAGGCGGCTGTGGAACCAGAGAGGGTTTCGCTAGCTGTTACTCTCTATTCCTTCTGGCGCGCATTTGGTGCTGTAAGTCTAGTCTCGTCTCGTCTCGTCTCGTCTCGTCTCGTCTCCCCTTTTCCCGTCCGCTCTCGGCTTCATTCACTTCCAACAAGTCAAGTCTTGTCTTGGGCTTTTCTAACATTTTGAACTTGAACAGGCCCTCGGAATATCAATCGGCAGCGCTATTGTCTCTAGTGGAAGTGGAAGTGGAAGTGATGAAACTCAGTCTCTGGCTTCGTCCCGGTCGTCCCAGATTGATTCAGGCATGACTGCCCTACGACATGTTTGGATTTTCTGTACGGCGGCCTGTGTTGTGGCGCTGATTGGGAGTTTGGGGATTGAGTCGTTCTCGCTGGATCAGCCTTTGGTTAAGACGAAGAAGCGGGATAGGAGATGTGGGGAGGATGGGTCTGATGTTGTATAGATAGATGATATAATTCTCTCTTGAAGTAGGTGTATGAAATAATGATAATATGGTATCCAAGTCTTTCCTAACTAATGTCTCAAACATGGAACCATGGTCTGAATCTGCCGTTACAAAGCACTATCTTTCCACTACTGGTAGAAAGTACTACTCGTAGTTCTAGATCTCCCCTCAGTACAGGACAAACACACACAGACAAATAAACAAAAAATCAACCAACCGAACCCCTAAACCTCCCCCGTGCCATATTCAACGCTATCCTAAATCCTAACCGATCCAAATAAGGACGCCCCCCGGACCTCACACTGAAGATCTGTCTCCCATGATACAAAACCCGATCAATCATCACCCTAGCAGGCGAAACGAAATTCAATTCTGTTGTCAGCATGCATGTCCCTGAAAATGCTCAAATCCACATTCAAAGAATGACATGCATACCTTCGTATTGTTCTGCTGTTGTTGTGGTTCCCCCTTGTACTGGTAGTGGCCTCGGGGTGCCGCCTCTCTCGACGGAAAAGATGATATTGTCTTCGTGGATCAGAGCGACGGGAGCTTGTTGCTCCTGGAAGAAAAATATGTCGAAGGATTGATTAGCTGTTGTTGTTGTAGGAATAGCTGTCTTTTATTTTACCTCTTTGGTTTGGACATGTGTGGGTGGTGACAATCACAACTAGCAGATCGTGTGGCATTGTATGGTCTTGTATTGGGTGAATCGAATGGAATGCGATCATGAATTTTGTTTTTGTTTTTTTTCCCTTAGAATGATAGCTAACGACTTTCACCTGTATCCTACAACTCTCTTGAGGGTATGCTAGTAGGGAGGAGGGGGGCGATTGAGACAAGTGGCACGTCGACTGCCGACACCATTTCTCTACTCATTTGGCCTTAAAGGGTTGTAATTGAAGCAGAATAAGAGACAACGTGCGACTCTTTTTCTGGCGGGGACACAGTGGCCCTAGATTGTCAGATTTCTGCGATCCGAGTCGGTTGGTGCAGGGCTGAGCGTAATGACTCAATTTTCAACAACCGAATCACAAGAGGCAGATGGCCGCATTTACTGGAACAAATGAGTTCTTCTTGGTTGTGCTGACTCGGATTTATTTATTTTTTGTGTTGGAAAGGAACAGGGTGCAATTATACTCAGAATTCCGGCTCTGTTCTGGGACTCAATGTGACGGCTAACACAGGCGTCAACAGATACAGGATGAAAGTTATGTAAAGCTTCAGTTTATAAATGGGGCATTTCACGTCTCTCAGAGCAATACAGCCAGTTCATACCTCAGGTACTCTTATTAAGGTACTCTCATTATGGAAAACTCTTCGTCCACGGACTTTTGGGGCCCTTCGGTGGTGGTCCGTCCAGCCATTTCCTCTGTCGATTATGATTATAAAGCTTCCCTCTTTCAAAACCCCTTGAGCCCCTTTACAACTGGGGTGCTTCTCTCGCTGGGAATCTTCGTTCTTGCAACCAAATCAAAGACGTGGTTCAACACAGCACCCTCGTCGGCAATTCAGACACACGAAAGCCCTCGATGGTACCCTCACAAAGATCCAATTCTCGGTCTGGATGTTCTGTATGACCTGGCCATGGCCGTGTTTAATCATCGATTCCTTGAATTCACTGCAGAGTTGATCTCTCGGTATGGCGGAACAATCACCTATTTGACTCTTGGGCGTCAGGCCATATACACCATCGACCCGGTGAACGTGCATGCCATGCTTACCGATCGGACTCGCTATCAAGATTTCGGCGTGGGGTCACGAAAGCAGAGCTTGAAACCGCTCCTTGGGAGTGGGATTTTCACCTCTGATGGTGCAATTTGGAAGGTTCGTCTGGATTAGCCTCTATAACTACATATGATTGTCTAAACGGCGCCCCCTTCTAGCATCACCGCAGCATGATAAGACCCTTCCTATCCCGTGTGCAGACTGCCGAAGTCGACGTGTTTGAAATCCATCTGCAAACCCTCTTCCAGACCTTACCCGCAGACGGGAGTACCGTTGACCTCCAGCGGGCATTCAATGCCATGACGCTCGACATTTCGACGCATCTCTTCCTCGGAACATCGACGAACGTGCTCTCATCACTTTTCCATCCTACCTCCGACCCCAGCCACACGCGCGGACAGCAATTCGCCGCCGCTTTTGACTACGCGCAACGGGCTATCTCGGGAATCGATGATTTCGGATTATCAGGTCTTCTGTGGAAGCTGGTCTTTGGGGATAAGAAACTAGATCAGTCGGTTGAGACAGTTCACTCCTTCATCGATGACATTATCGAGCAGCAATTGGGCTTATCGAAGCTCAACAGCAACAGCAGCAACAAAGGGCAAAATTTCTTCTCCGACCTCCTCAAGCAGGGCAGAAGCAAGGAAGATATCAAATACGACGTCCTGAACCTCCTCCTCGCCGGAAAAGACAGCAACGCCTCATTCCTCACTTCAGTCTGGTACATCCTCAGCCAAAGACCCGATCTATGCGCCAAAATCCGCGAAGAAATCAATACCATTCTCCACGGCAACCCCGCCACCCTTGAAGATCTCTCCAAATTCACATACCTCACTATGGTCCTTCAAGAAGTCCTACGCCTTTACCCCCCTGTCGCTGTAAACCAGCGAACCGCTGAGGTCGATACAGTCCTTCCTCGTGGCGGTGGAGCGGATGGGGAATCCCCCCTGCGCGTGCCTCGCGGTGCGTCTGTTGGGTACTCGGTTTATGCGATGCACAGGCTCCCAGAGTACTTTGGGGATGATGTAGATGAGTTTCGACCGGAGCGGTGGCTGGATATTAAGCCGAAGGCGGCGTATATGCCTTTTCATGCGGGGCCTAGGACTTGTCTTGGTCGTAAGTCTACCTATATCTATCTATCAATCAACCCATCCCATCCCACCCCTCTCCTCCCCTCCTCTCTGATGAGGAAACCAATAATTTTTTTTTTTTTTTGGCAGAACACCTTTCAGTGTGCTTAGCGAAGTACTCGACGATTCGGATCTTGCAGCATTACGCGCGGGTGGAGAATAGGAATGTTGAGCCGTGGCAGGAGAAATTAGGGTTGAATTGTTCATCCAGACATGGGGCTTTGGTTGGACTTACTGTTTCAAGTTCTTTAGAGGCGTAGCATAGCATAGCATAGCATAGCATATATAGTCTGCCTTGTATATATATACCCAATGATATTTCAATTTCCCATCAAACCCCACCGAATAAATAACCCCCTCCCTCGCTACCTAACACCATTTCAACCACTAACCATTAGTAGTAGCAACAACCCATGATAGGTAATCAGTTCACTCTAGGTTAGCCCTAGCAAACTAATCTACACGGTTGCATGCAGTATGTTAGTATACTAGTAATATATTAAATTGTGAAGCCTGCCCGGTTCCAAGTGTATATGAACCTCAAGCAGTGAATACAAATAAACCAATCTTACAAAGAGACACTGTACTAAGATTCTCTCAAACCACACACATGTTCTTGATGAATCAAAAAAAATCAAAAAAAATCAAAAAACAAGTATTATTATCAAAGATCCTTGAAGGGGCCTGGACTCCTTGTGACAGCTGAAGTAAAAAAATATATCTTTTCTTTGACATCTGTTTGATGTATTCTACATGGGAGATGATCTAGGTATATACAAAGAACGAAAACTCCAAGAACAAAGATCATAATACAATTCACACTATGAAAACTTGCACCAGGAGTCTAACAAACCCAAACCCAATCCCTTTCACCCTTCACCCCGCTGAACTGATAGAGCTCAATCCTCTACAGTGGTACTGAACGGTGTACGAAAAAAAAAAAAAAAAAAAAAAAAAAAAAAACTTTGAGTCAACCATGGCAGCTTCCAAATCCGACTTCTTGAGCGACCTGCCAACCGAACTCGTCCTTGTAATCATCGATGAGGTCGAAACAGCGAGGGACTTAAACGCACTGGGACGCACAGCCCGAAGAATCAACAGCATAGTCACTCCAATCCTTTACCGGCGAAATGTCAGGAATTCCCAAGCTTCTGCTCTGGTATGGGCGGTATCATTTGCCAACACCGCCAACACTACGAGGCCCCCCTATGTCACGTGCATCAATATAGTTATCCATTGTTAGTAGGTATGGCATGTGAGAATGGACACAACCGCATTCTGAGCGCCTTACTCAACCATGGCGCCAACCCAAATGGTAATGACGAGGAAAGGTACTTCCCACTTGCTGAGGCTATTTCGAATCAACATCATACTGCCGCATGGTTGTTACTTGCCCACAAAGATATCAACCCTTATGGGCGAATTCGGGATTCCCGTTATCCACCACTATTGTACGCCACTTTGTGCAGATCACCGGACTTCGTCAAAGCCTTGCTGGATAAAGGTCCGGACCTTGCAACATATGAAGCCCGAGGGCTCTGGCCATTCTACAAACCTGTGGTTAACGGAAATCTTGAGATGGTTAAAATTCTTTGCGATTTTGGATGTGCACAACATAACAATCACTTCACCACTCTTTCCCTCGCGGCGGCAGAAGGCCACGTCCATCTTGTCGAGTACTTCGTAACTCATGGAGTTGATTTAAATACTTTGGACGGCTCCGGTAACACTCCCATTGGACAGGCAGCCGCCAGAGGACGTTTAGACGTCCTCAAGGCTCTAATTACTAAAGGGGCGAGAATAGACATCCCAAATCAATCTGGACGGACGCCGCTTTCTGAAGCAGCGGCAAAAGGCCACGATGAGATAGTCAACACACTACTGAGGTTTGGAGCAAACACAAATTCCAGTACACTGGGCCACCTTTCAGAGTTCTATTGCAGTGTTCCAGGATCTCTTGGCCCATGGCGGCATGCCGGAACATCAGACTCAAAACAACGCAAGTGCTATCTCGAAAGCAGCGAAAAGGGGAGTAGGAAGTGATATTCCAGACGCTGGTTGGGGTTGGGGTCGGACGCCTCTGTCCATAGCCGCGGAGCGGGGACGTGTGGGAGTGATGAAGCTCTTGCTTGCCCATGGCGCAGGCACGGCTTCACCTGACCACGAAGGAAGGACTTCTTTAGACTGGGCAGTATGGAGGGGAAGTGATAAAGCCGCGTATCTCCTACTGAGGCGGGGTGCTCAATGGAGAGATGGCTACCGGTCACTGCTAGGAAACGCAGCGATTGGTGGCCTTTCGCGGGTCACGCAGTTCCTGCTCGATAACCAGGTTGACCCAGATTTTGCAGATGAGTATGGGCGTACGCCCCTGATGATCGCAGCTAAGAACGATCATTTCAGAATAGTCGCCATGTTGCTGCAAACAGAGCGAGTCGACATCAACGCCAGGATTCGAAGCGGATAGACTCCTCTTTCGAAGGCGGCTGCACATGCTGATGACGAGGGCATTCTAAGCATTCTGCTCGACGCTGGCGCTGACGTTGATTCCAAAGATGACAGAGGACGAACTCCTCTGTTTCATGCCGTATACAACCGCCTATATATCTATAAGTTCTTGCTTCTCAGGGGGGCCGATCCTTTTATGAAAGATGCAGAAGGCCGGACACCAGAGTCGGAAATGGTTGTTCGGGAAAAATAATGAATCTGAATATGAGGAATCTAGATATGAAGGATCTGGATGCTCAACCTCAGATAATGAGTCCCTGGACTATTAATAGGCTTTGATAGGATATCCTCCATAGAGTCAGCAGCGGCTCTAAGTCAGGGTACGGAACTTGTACACTTGACCTACAAAGTCAGGAAATATCAACCAAAGGAATAGCCTTGACCAAAATATCACAATCACTCTGAAATGCCAACTTCTTTACAGCCTCATCACACGTAAACCACCCAGCCCTAAAGCCAGTAGTACCTGTCGGTGCAGCCTCGTAGTCGTAGCCGTCAACAGCAGCAATATACCACCAAATAATCTTCACTTCAAACTTCCCATCCAATTCGCGAACTGTAAGCATAAACGGTTCATTCAGGTCGTAGCACACACGAGCTCTGTCAGGTATATCCTCGGCGTCGTCTGCCTGCGGGGCCCGAGTTGACATTGCAACAGGTTGGATGTGGCACTTGTAGTCGGTTTCCTCTTCAACTTCTCGTACGGCGGCCTGATGGCGGGATTCCACCGCAGTTTCGCCGGCCTTTCGGGAGCAGCCATTCGTCGGTTTTGATGTATTGGATTAGGCAGACTTGCTTTGGCTTCTGGGAGAGATTGAAGAGGACAGCACCGCAGCTTTCAACAAACTCTTCGGATGTG
Source organism: Aspergillus cavernicola (assembly GCA_027569065.1). Classification (NCBI taxonomy): domain Eukaryota; kingdom Fungi; phylum Ascomycota; class Eurotiomycetes; order Eurotiales; family Aspergillaceae; genus Aspergillus; species Aspergillus cavernicola. Next base: position 136,402 of record JAPDEK010000054.1, on the reverse strand, counting down.
TATTGACTTGTTGGAAATTTTGAAGTGGCTATGGTCGATAGTTTGGCTCGAGAGATGGCTACACAAGGGATTTCTCTGATGATTCTCCAGTTGATGCAGCTCGATTGTTGACAAGAGGACCAGAAGAGGAAAGAGGCAACCCACGTGATATTCTACCACAATGGCCCGTCCAGTTGACCGCAGCAACCTTATCGATAAGGGCAATGCACGATTTCGTCACTGATTCTGTTCTTCTTTTCTTCTTCCTGCTTCCATAAAGAATCCAGAACCTCCACGAACCAGCCCATCGCAGCATTGACAATGCATTGACAATGCACATTAAAGACACACTCTCTCTCGATGAAATATTGATATAAACTCAGCATACACCACCTTGTCCATACATATCCCGCTACCTCCCAACCGCCGATCACCCCACCACAATGTTCTCCGTCATAATCCCGGGCCGACCCTGTCTAACAGATATCGTCGCCGTAGACAGCCAACCAAACGGACAAGCCACGAAATTCGCCTTCAATTTCCCGCTCACCCCCTACTTCACCGACATCGTCGTGTTTTTCCTCCCAGGCACCGTCCTCCCGCAAGACACCGCGGCCGCAATCTACATCCAATACCCGGACTCGGAATTCCGATTCATCGGCGCCCTTGCGAACGAGAACCCGTCCGCTGTTATTAAAGTCCGTCCGCCGCGACGCACGGAAGCGCAGGATGAAGACCAGATGCTGGATGATGGGTCGGCGGCTGGGTCAAATAATAGCGCTGTCGTGACGCTGGGGATATCGATTGAGCCGGTGCAGGTTGTTGCGCCGCAGATTGCTGCGTTGGAGGGGGAGACGTCTAGTCTCGGTGGGACATCGACGGATCTTGTGCGGCAGACGCCGCAGCAGAGGGGGATTAGTACGAAGGTGTTGGCACAGCGGATCATCGGGAATGCGTTTAATTTCCTGGCGAGCTTTGCGTCGGGGAATTCGTCGAATCCGGGGCAGGATGTTGTGCCTTTGAAGGCGTTTCAGGATTGGTGGACGAAGTTTGAGAGGAGGGTTAATATGGATCCGACGTTCTTGGAGAGGGAGGATCCGAATGCGAGTGGATGATTGAATTGGAGGGCTCTGCTTTACATCTACGGATGTTCGACTCTTTGTTGGCGTCTTTGCCTTTATGATAATCTATCTAGATACTACAATTCCTGGAGTGGGATCATCGAGCTATAATCCTCGATATGACTCAAACGCAACTTGCGCATCCGTCTATAGCTTGACAACTGTCTATCCAGGACGCCGAAAGACCCACAGTTACATCTACTCCAATAAGAACTTCAAAAACGCGACCCCAATAGCAATACCATCATGCGGCCTCCCCGCCCTGCTCAACGCATCCTCCGCTTGCTCTTTATCAAACACCCCAGCCTCAGCACGTAGCTTCACAACCTCGTTCACAATATCCTCCCTAAACTCCGGGTGCCCCTGCACCGTAATAAACTTCCCAGCCCGATACATCCCCTGCACATCACACCTAGGGGAACTCCCCAACGGAATAACATCAGGTGGGTACGAAAACACAATGTCGCGGTGCATTTGTTGGATTTTCTATTTTCCTGTTAGCCAACGGTATACATCTATAAATATATGTATATATATATATATATAATATATATAGCATAAGTAAAAGAATATAGAACTCACAAGCCCCCCCACCCCAAAAATCTCCCTCCCCTTCTCCGTCAAGTCAACATCACACACGGCAATCTCCCAACCGGCGCTATTGCGTCCGACTTCAACACCCAAAGCACGGCCAATGATTTGGTGACCGAAGCAGATACCGAGGATCTTCACGCGCGGATCCGCAATGGCTTTCTTTGTGAACTCGACCAGTTTCAGGATCCAGGGGTGGTTTTCGAACGAGTTGTGTTCTGGATTTTTTGTTATTATAGTTGTGACTTATACTTCTAAATTCGAGAATAGAAAAGAAAAGAAGGAGAGAAGAATAAACATACTCGACCCGGTCAACAAAACCGCATCGACATGGTCCAAATCGGGATAAAGCTGTTCAGTAACAACATCGAATCTCGAAAGCTCCAAGCCGGACTCTGGATGAAGTACATCCGGCTGGTTTAATGCTTGTGCGCACTCATGCAGGAGTTTCGAGAAAACGCCGTAGTAGCCGCCGTATTTGGCGTTGCTTTTCTCGGCTGGGGTGTCGCACTCTAAGATGGCGATGCGGAGGGGCGCGCGGGGCATTTTGTTTGTATCTTCGATGGGGTGGGTGGAATAGGTTTGTATAGATTTATTAGGTCGAGAGAATAAGGTGGTGAAGTCAAAATATAGTATGGTAAAGTAAAGGACAAGGAAGGGGGGGATGAGAGAGTGTCGACGCCCTATAAGGCGGGGTCGTTCCTGATGAGAGCCGGGGAGTCGGGAATCGGGATTAGTTAATAAAACCATTCATCGGCTCGGCCTCCGTCAGACGTGGAGAACAGCTTGACAAATCTAGTTTTTCTATGCTTGGATTATTTATTCTGGATGAGAACGTCATTTGAGTTCTGTTTGGAATTGTTCCTCTTGTTTACTTAGGCCTCGAGTGTATTTGCTTGAGGTTGAGCTCTCTTGGTCAATGAGAGAGGCATCTACTACAATGGTGGATCCGATTTCGAAGTTTCTATTAGATTTGAATGCGTGGTATGAAGTATGAAGTACACATTCGGATATAGTAGTCGAATACGGGGTATAAGTACATGTCGTTGCTCATAAACGCCAGAGTGCAAGATGTGGGTTACCCAAGGTAAACTGATAGGAATGAGAAGATCAAATCCTGCTATGACTAGGATTGAGAGTCCTTTGATTTCTCGATTTATAGTTGGTGATAAGTGAGGTGATCGAGGTACGGATGGCTTTCCGTGAAAGAGTCGGTAAATGGATCTGTGAGATAGTCATGGTCTGGGTTGGATGTGTGAAATTCATTAGACACTATCCCAGGAACGAGGCTGTTGTGAGGTGGTTGGTGTCCATGGCTTGAGCCCCTTCCCCATGTGTCGAGAAGTTTCTCTTTGACTTGTTGGGTTTTCAATCCGGTTGTATGCCCCATCTGATCGATGATAGCCAGGACCTCTTCCCGTGCTTCTGGTTCAATCAAGAATTCCGCGGCAACTAAAATTAATTGGGTGGAGAAGATAGGAATCCCACTTCTCCTGTCGCTCGACGTGATACCGCAAACATTGTAAGCGTGACGCTGTTGTTCGTGTTGCATCTCAGGGAGGCAGTCATGTAGTGGGTCCGTCTTGATGAGTATGATCCGGGTGACATGATAGAGCATCTGGGCTACAATAGCCGAACGCTCGGGAAGCCATACTTGAGGGAAAACAGACTGAGGGCTGCGCTGCCAAGGTTGTAATTGGCCAAGGGGTAACATTGATCTCGGTATCGAAATGAGCCACCTATCACACCATTCATTGTAGAGATTCCAATCGTGAAGCCGCTGATTGATCGCACTGTGGCCGGCTAGACCGAGCTGGTTGGATGCACGGAAATCTAGTACTTTGGCGCAGATGTAAATCATGCGTTGAGTCCAAATTTCCTCATTTCCAGTAAATAGTTGGGCTTGCGTAAAGTTGATGTCGATACCCCAGGTGTCGGGGTCCCAGGTTAGCGTCCGTTCCGGATTGATCAAGCAATCTAGTAACTCCATAACGATATTAAGCCAGGAACACGCCCCACCGAGGCCTTGTGTGCGCGTATTCCACTGACACTCCCTGATCAGAGATCTGGCGGGGGTTGCCGGTTGGATACGTTTTGCGCTCTCGACTGGTCCTAAAGCCACTGCCTCGGCAACCTCGATAATAACTGCAGCTATCGCACACAGAGCAGGGTCGTGGTGTGAATCACTTAGATACTCGGATAGCATTTGTACCGCGGTACTGTAATGCATACTCTCGTTCGTCTCAGGGAGGCCTATAGAGATGTGACATCCTGCACAGGCCGCAAATGCAGTATACAGCATAGGCTCTTCAAGAGCATGAAATGGAAGAATACGCGTAAACTTCAAACGTCAGAAACAAATTCCTATCATTCAGCTAGTCACTTACATGTTCCATGTCATCCACGACGTCCATCCAGGGAGCAACCTTCTCGACAAATACCTGAACGAGTGACAGTTCAGTATAATTACTGAAAGAAAGATGTCGGCTAGAGTTGTGTTCCGCGGACTTGAAGAGTGGCATTGCACTTGGGTCCGAAGAATATGGATGGACCGGGGCTGGAATTTGGATGCGATCCTCCAACAGAGGTTCCTGCTCCGGCGGAGGATACCTCTCAAATCCGTCAACATACTCCGAGGCTATGGTCCTGGAGTCATCCCGAAACGTTACACTGCTCCCTGCAGGTGGTGTGATGTACGTCGGGGGAGCCACGACCTGGGTGTCGACAAAATTGAGACGAACACCTCGCCTGCATGGTCTGCCTGACTTCCGACAATTCTGACATTGGCCCAGAGCTTCGTCACATTTCAGATGGCGGTCCCGACACGTAAAACATCCTGTGCGAACCCGCTTCCGCTTCTTGATTGAGACGTCGCTTTCACGGTCGGCATCGCTCGCCGCCGACATGCGAGCCACTGCCAGCGGAGTGATGCTCAGAGTTGCACCATCTGAGTCTGACGGACTGAAGGCATGGCTATCAAGAGCGGAATTCATCCCGAACAGGTCGATTATTACTTCGAGCTCGTCATGGCATGATAGCAATGTATGTATAGCAGGGCGTAGTCATCCGGTGACGCAGCTGGTACTCCATATGTGTGGACAGAGCACTCCAGAGTGAGATGCGGCATTGAGCTGTGGTTCATGTCAAGTCGCGCGAACCATTAAGTCATGTGTCAGGTCAACTTGAAGCAATATAGTCCGGGGTCGCTCGAGCAGTTGATGATAGGTTGAGATTTCAAGCAGATTCTCCAAACTCGCCAAAGGAACCAAGGCGGATGCGCTAAGCTCGAAAGGGAAATTCATCCTTGGCCGGTCTCGGACTTGTGTCTAATATTTATTATTCGGACATGGTTATTTTGTTTCTGTCCTTGTATTCCTGGGGTGAAGGAAATCCCCGCAGGTAAAGCTGTGGCCCTATAGATCACATCATCAGACATGAAAAATGCAAATCAATTGTTTGCTGCATGAAATTCTAGTGAGTCATTTGAACCGAGGATACTACCCTGCAGCTTCTCGATCAACCCCACTTGACCGTCTCCCACGTTTTTATCCCTCAGACGTCCTCCATCTTCTTTCCCTTCCACTGTTCTGTTCTTTTTGAAGCTCATTGCTAGCATGACCGTCTCTCTGCCGCAAGATGAGCCTTCAACCGAGTCCACTCCCTTGCTGAAGGACGACTCTCGTCGTCAGCTCTACTCTGGCAAGTCTGGCGATATCACATCCACAGCCGAAGCCTCCAGTTCCGACGAAGATGCCGCCCTCCTCGGTCTGACTCAGGTCGCCTCGATCCCTCAGGCACCAGAGGTAGATACCGGTCTGGAACGTGTCCTTTCAGCTTCGTCAGCGAACAGACTACCACACGACGCAGAGGCTGGGGATTCTCAAACTGAGGCTCCCTCTGGCTACGCTGCGCGGTTCATCAATGTCACCCCCACAAGATTCTGGCTCATATTCGGCGGTGTTCAATTGGGATACGTGCTCGGATTCTTCGACTCGACCTTGATGGCTTCAAGTCATCCCGTTATCACCTCGTACTTTCACGCATCAAACTCCGCGTCCTGGCTCTCAACTGCTTTCTTGTTGACATCTACGGCCTTCCTTCCGCTTTTCGGACGCGTTTCGGACACTTTTGGTCGAAAGCCTGTATACCTATTCTCGATTGCCGTCTTTTTCGTCACCACAGCGTGGTGCGCAGAAGCGCAGAGTATTGGAAGCTTTATCGCCGCCCGTGCTTTCTGCGGCCTCGGAGCCGGTGGCGTCTTTTCCATGGGTATGATTCTATCTAGCGATTTGGTTCGCATAGAATATCGCGGCATCTATCAATCATACATCAACCTCTGCCTTGGACTAGGTGGCTGCCTCGGCCTTGCTTTTGGTGGATACCTATGTGACCAAGTAGGATGGAGAGGTGCGTTCCTGGTGCAGCTGCCATTCATCTTCGTGTACTTCCTTATAGCGGCCTGGACGATGCCAGCCGATCTTGGCTTGCAGGCCAACACAACGGGAAGAATGTCCTTTTCGCAATTGATCATGAGCATGGACCTCGTCGGTTCGGCCTTGCTGGTCCTTGCTGTCACTGCATTAATCATGGGCCTCAACCTCGGCGGTAATGTCTTGAGCTGGTCTCACCCCCTCGTTATATCGTCCTTGGTTCTATCTGTCGTCTTAGCAATAGTCTTCGTTCCATACGAAAAACGGGTTGAACGAGCCGTAATACCGATCTCCTTACTCGCGAAGAACCCTCGCGCAGCTCTTATTTTCGGCAACTTCTTCGGCTCCATGTCGGTCAACACCATGTTCTTCAATGCGCCGCTGTACTTTCAGGCCGTCAAATTGGCCAGCCCAACTGACTCGGGCCTCAAACTGATCTCATCCACGCTGGCGGCGACGGTTTCGAGCGTCGCCACTGGCTTTTTAATCACGTGGTCCAAACGTCTCAAGCCAACGGTGATGATCGGCGATGTGTTTCTCCTCCTGGGAGGCTTTGCCGCAACCACAATGGGGGTTGGTACCCCTGATGTAGTTGCCATCATCTGTGTCTCCCTCGCGAGTCTCGGACAAGGGTTTGCCTTTCCCTCGTTGATGGTATCCGTCCTCGCCACAAGCGAGACAGACGAACAGGCCGTGGCCACGACAACGTTGGGCCTCTTCAGAAACCTCGGGTCCGTGATGGGCGTGGCGGCAAGTAGTTGGATCTTTCAGAACACTCTTGTCTACCAGCTTGAGGAGAAGGTGACAGAGCCTAACAAAGAGGCTGTGATTCAGCTTGTTCGTAAATCCGTTCAAGCGATTGCAGAGCTCGATCCCCTCCATCAGAGTCAAGGTATGCAGCTTCTTCCTCCTTAAATATTAACAGACTAACAGCTACACAGTAATCGACTCGTACGCAGGAGCTCTTCGTCTGACCTTTTTCTCCGCGGCTGTGTGGGCAGCGCTGATGCTCATGATGCACGCGGGCATTCGACTCCCTCGCCTCGGACGCAAGGCTTGAGGCTCACTCGTTCTTGTAAATTCGGTATACATTAAGATTCAATACATTCCACCAAAATCCGCGTAACCAGGTTACCTGTGATCATATAGAAAAGCTCAATAGACAGTCGTGGTAGTAGTATATAATTTCAAAGTACAAATTGATTGAAGATGGTTGCACCTTTCCTTAATTTCTCCAGTACTGCGATGCTTTAACAGGATGTCACCTTTTATTGCTATAAGTACTCTAGGTTCATAGGTAGACGTAGTAATATTCTATAATCAAACTGATGGCTACCACGGCGGATGCCAAGAATTCATCCTCTTCCTCTCACACTAACTAATCTTTCCATCTTCTTCTCACAGCACTCAACAACCCCAACATAACAAGCCCAAATAATGATTCATTTCCTAGCCAAATTAATCCCAGTATAACCAATAATGACAACCCCCCACCTCCCACCAACACCAACCTACATCCTCCGCGGCCACGCCGCCCCCATCCACGCCCTTCAAATCTTCAACAAAAACCTCCGCCTCGTCTCCGGAGATGCAGACGGCTGGATTATCGTCTGGGATCTCATCTTCAAGCGACCCGTAGCAGTCTGGAAAGCGCATGAGGGCGCTGTTCTTGAAGTCAAGGCATTCACTCTCGGTGCTAGGAATTTAACTGAGATTTATACGTATGCCCTTACAGTCTGATTACAACCCTCCAATTTCTAACAAAATGGCAGACACGGAAGAGACCACAAGCTCCGCATATGGAGATTCCGTCGTCAAGACGAAGAAAGCCTCTCAAAGACACTCCCCGTCGATGGAAATGGCATTCAAAATCATAGCCAACCCCAACCCTGGCTCATCCACTCCCTCCCCGTCAACGCCTTGAACTTCTGCGCATTCTCCATGCTCTTCCTCACCCCCAATGCAACCCCCCAACACCAACCTAATACACCACAAGAAAATGAAATCCAACCATCATCCGCCCTCATCGCCGTCCCTAACGCCCTTAACTCAGGCGCTCTCGACATCTTCCATTTACCTAGCGAACGCAGAATCTGCACAATTCCCACCGATCCAGCCGTTAATACGGGGATGGTCATGGCCGCGGCTCTAACCCGACCATCTGGGTCGGAGGATCTCTATGTCGCAGCTGCATACGAAGACGGCCATGTAATGGTCTTCGGGTGTCGGGGTGTATTTTCCACATCAAATCCCTTAATCACCGACGAAGATAGAGGAGGAGTAGGAGTAGGAGGCAGAAGTAAAGAAAAATGGAAATGGACAAACCTCTACACATCACGAGCACATTCCCAACCCGTCCTCTCAATCGACATCCCCCCCTCAGGAGCCTACATCCTCTCCTCATCCGCCGACGCAATACTCGTCAAACATCCAATTCCTCATTTCGGTTCAACATCCACCACCACCTCACAACCCCATGTCCATGTCCCCCTGAAGAGTCTTAATACGAAACACGCAGGTCAACAAGGTCTACGGATCCGATCGGATGGGAAGATCTTCGCGACGGCGGGGTGGGATTCGCGGGTTCGGGTGTACTCTTGCAAGACGATGAAGGAACTTGCTGTTTTGAAATGGCATAAGGAGGGGTGTTATGCTGTTGCGTTTGGGTTTTGGGGGGGTTGTTTCACGGAGGAGGGTTTGGGTGTGAATGCGGAGGTTCGTTCGGAGGGAGAAGGGGAAGGGGATGAGAGTGGGGGGGCACTTATAGATATACACCAGGGGGAGGGAGAATTCTCGCTCGCTCAGGTCCAACGGCAGCGGGGGTTGAAGGTGCAAAATACACACTGGTTAGCTGGTGGGTCGAAGGACGGGAAGATCTCATTGTGGGATATCTATTGAGTTGATTCATCAGGAAGGAAACGCTACCTATTTACAGAAAAGAAAAGTATGCAATATTATGCAATGCAATCTGGGGAATGTGACTAGGCGAGGTTGAACTCGCTCGCCCCGGCCAGATTATTCTGCATCATCTTCGCTCTCATCTTCTGCGCAGCGAGTTCTGCGTCCCCTGCTGATGAAATGTCGAGGTCGTCTCTGCCACCACTACCAGGGGCCTTCCTCTTCTTTGCAGGTGCCGCTCTCCGCTCCTTGAAGTCCTTCTTCGCATCTTCCTTCGCTTGTCTGAGACCAGGGACATTGATCTTCCCAGGCCGATCACGTAACGCGAAACTCTTAGCCAGATGGCCCAAGTGGAGTTCCTTGATGTTGAAGATATGTCGCTCGTTCGCGATGTGGGTGGCATAGGCACGGATATGGGATTGATACGCGCGTCGACCCATTTCGAGGTACTCTGGGTTCTCTAGCGCCCAGCGTTCGAGGTCAAGTTGCCACTCTGTGGCTTTATCGTCCCAGTCTCGATTGTGAGCTTGCACGTTTCCGCCAAAGCCTCGCTTGAGCATGTCGTCGGCTGTTAAGCGGGATAATGTCTTGCCGCCGTCGCGGTACCCGCGTTTCAGGACGTCGACGTAGTTCTCTTCACACCCTGGGAGGAGGAAGAGGAGTGCGCGACCGTCCCGGCCGAGACGCGCAGTACGTCCGATTCGGTGAAGGTGTTCGTCGGCGCTGAAGGCTGGGTCGTATTCGACGACGAGGTCGACGTTCGGTAGATCCAAGCCTCGGGATGCGACATCGGTACAGATGAGCACGGATGGATGGCGCTGTTTGGCGAAGGAGGAGAGGGTGGATGTTCGGACGTGTTGTGGGAGGGAGCCGTGGAGCTTGTACATTGTTACGGGGTTGGAGGGTTGTGAGAATGCGGTTGCCGGTGCGGTTGTTCCGTTGGCGGCGGCCTTTTTGTCATCTGGGGTTTCGGGTTCGCTGGGTTCGTCGTTCTGTCCTTCTGCTTGTTCCGTTTGGTTTTGGAGTTTGCGTGTAAAGACCTCGAAATGGAAGTTGACTGAGTCGGCGCAGGAGACAAAGATGATGGCTTTCATCACGGAGCCTTTCCTCATGAACGTTCGTTTCATGAATGCTGTAAGCGAGACTAGTCGGAGTTTCGATGCGACGATAGCGTAGGACTGCTTGAGCTGCGCGGGTACTCGGAAGGCATCTTCGTCCTTGTCGGCATTCTCCCCGTTCTCGTCCGCAGGGTCAGCCTTGATGTGAACCGCGTCCTTCAAACTGATCTCTCCCAGCTTCTGCACAGTCATCTTCAACGTAGCCGAGCAAAGAATCGTCGCCCTCTTCACAGGGACCCCGGGAATCCGACTCGGCCGTTGCCTGGCATCTAGCTTGCCAATGATTCCCTGAAGCTCTTGTTCAAATCCCAGCTCCATCAACCGATCTCCCTCGTCCAGAACCAACCACCGCACATTACTCACATCCAGCACCTGCGTGTTCTCCAGATGATCGGCCAACCGCCCCGGCGTCGCAACAAGGATATTCAACCCTTTCCTAAGCCTCGCCTTCTCGCTCTTCTTCTTTTCTCCTCCAATCACAGTCCCAGCCACAATCCAATGCGCGCAACGCAACAACCCTTCCAAAACAACTGAAATCTGCTTACACAGTTCTCTCGTCGGCGCCAGGATGATCGCAAACAACCCACTATCCCGCTGAACATTCATATCTCCCCTCTCATCCCCTTCCTTCTTCGCTCTCGAAAGATCCATAATCCTCTGAACAAGCGGCAGCAGATACGCCAACGTCTTCCCCGACCCAGTCTCCGCCTGTATAAACGCATCCGTCTCCTCCTTCAAAAGCTGCGATATCGACGCCTTCTGAATCGCTGTCGGCGCCTTCAACTCAAGCTTCGTAAGTAAATGTGCCCCCAGCGTAGCCGACAATCCAAGATTCGTAAATGTATCCAACCCATCAATCAACGGTGCATTCGTCGGCTTCGCATCTTCAACAACCTCCCCATCTTTCTCCTTCTCTTTCACTTCAGGTGCATTCCTCGCCCGCGGGTTCTTCGAAAACAGCGACGACACAAACTGTCCTTGTTCCTTCCTCGGTTTCCCCGGTTGTCTCCCCCCCGCACCAGATCCAGATCCAGATCCATTATTTTCGCGGCCCTGAAATTCACCATCCGTCCTCTGTCGCTTTGCAGGCCGAACCCCCGAAACCTGGATCCGATTTGGATTTGAGGACCCAGACGGTGCTCCCCCTTCTTTATCACCGCTTCCACCATCTCCATTCCGTTGGGGATTCTGTGCCCGATGTGCAGCGATTTTCTTCACGCTGAGTCGGTCCCGCCATGTGCCTCCTTTGATTTTCGCTTCCGGTGCGACGAACTCGCTTGGGACGGCGAAGTTTAGGAGCATGCCATCGTCTGCCATTTTGACGATTAATACACCCAATAAGGGATGGGATTCTGGGGGAGGCAGGTTAAAGGTAATGCTCTGTTTCGGGTGAGGGTGGATGAGAGGATTGGTTTACTTGGGGAAAGGGAAATTTTCGCGGGCCGATGTTTCGCCGAGCCCTCTCTATCTGCCCTATTTCTTTTTTGGGAATTCGACCAGCACGTCCTAGGCTGTACAGAGCGGGTTATGGATGTTGATGGGAGGTTGAGGTGGTATTGTAGATTAGTTTGATTGTAAAAATGAGTTTATTGGAATGGTTGGAAGTAGCTAGGAATTTCTTATTAATAAGGTGTGTATACAATTATATATTGTGCACGCTTTTGATGAGGCATGATATATCGTGTATAAACAAGTGGATAGGACAAGTAGTCTTGCCAGCTTTTTGCGTATTTGTTCAGTCCAGAGGCTTCAATATCAGGTTGTCGATTAACCGGACGGAGACCTTCCCATCTCCGAGACCGCAATCCTCGCCAGAGTTCGTCTGTTCCAAGGGAGCCATCTTGATAGCACCACTTAGAATAGCCCCCTTCGCTGGATCAACTGTGCCCACTTCATCGAGCGTGTCGGGATCGGCGAGGGAGATATAGAAGACTTCAAACAGCGCGCGTTCAGAGGGTGACAACCCCTGTTGCTGAGCTAGAGTCTCCCGTGCGATACTGAATGCGCCGTCTAAAATATCAGCCCGACTCAGTTTCCCAGCCTGGTATGCGCTTTCCGCTGCTTTTAATGCCTTGATCAGGACGAGTCCAGCCGTGCGTCTTCTTACACCCAGGTATACATTCCTCGAACTCATGGCCAACCCATCATCTTCGCGCATCGTGGGACCAATTCGGACTTCGGTGTCCAAGTGAAAGTCTTTTACCATCCGCTTAATGACGACTGTCTGCTGGATGTCCTTCTGCCCGAAATAAACACGGTCGGCGGTGACAATGTTGAAGAGCTTCATACAGACCGTCGCGACCCCTCTGAAGAAAACAGGCCTAGATGCGCCTTCCAGCTTCTTTGAGAGCGGTGTTATCGTAACAAACGAGCCGTCGCCATCGATTTCCGAGGAAGGCGGGAGCGTAGGATACATGACTTTAGACGTCGGGGCCAGAATCGCCGTTATGCGCCCATTCTCTGCAGAACCAAGTTCCTCATTCAGTTGCTCTAGTTTCGCGATATCGGCGTCCCAGGTCCGCGGGTAACTGGAGAGATCCTCATTCACGCCGAACTGTGTGGGGTTGACGAATATGCTCACGAAGACGTCTGTGTTTTCGGCAGCTGCTTGTCGGATTAGAGAGATGTGGCCTTCATGCAGAGCTCCCATTGTAGGCACGAGGCCGACAGTTTTCTTCGATAGGAGTAAGTCGCGCCGTAGTTTTCGGAGGGGAGGGACATCGCGGAAGACTTTGAAGGAGTAGTGACGGAGCGAGGAGGTGGGTGTGGTGTATTTGAAGAGGTAGGAGGCAACTATATGGGGATTGAAGTTAGAAAAAGCTATAATAGAGGGATTGTGAAGGGGTCGTACAGGACAATGGCCTTGCTCGTTGAAACATGTTGTATGCTAGGAAGGTGATCCTCTGCTCGGTTTGCCGCGGAGTACCAACTACCTACCAAAAATGTCCCGCACGCGATGACGACGGTCATACCACGGAATCAACAGCGTGGATTTAGGGGTTTCAAAGAGTATTCACTGGCTGTATGAAAATGTAAACATATATTTCTATAGAAAACTCTGACAGTCGAGGTTCTACAGGCGTGCCAGTGACTGCGGCGTTGAAAGCATCCCAGCAAAGGATGCCTGATTGACACCGTATAACTCAGGCAGCAAAAACAGTTGAACCGCCGTCCCGCATCACGTGATAACTATCCGAGGTAAGTCGGAGCGACGGAGCCAAAGTCTGAGGCAAAACAGTCTATCAAGCCATTTTGTGGGGATTTAGCTGCTGCTGCGGAGAGGGGTTCATTATGTCATGGGCTCTTCCACTTTCCATGTCTGCAATCTCTGAGAACCCCGAAGCTCCCTCTTCCTGAGCTATACCCTCGCATTCGTTCGTTCGTCCCGCACCATACGATGGCATCGGGGAAGTCACCCGTGGGGGAGTCGGCCCCAGATCTCGAAATCGTCGGCGACCAAGTCACAATTCATCCTAGTGGATATACCGGCGGACCCGAGCCTCAAGATGGAGGCATCACAGAGCGCAATCTCGTCCATAATATGGCGCGGTTTCGCGAGAACCCGTTCGATTTCCTACGCGAAGTGAGCTCGTACATGATGTCGGGGACTGGGTGGCGCGCCTACGACGATATTATTGGACAGCCGATATACTACTCTGGATTTACGGAGAACATCAAATCGCACATTCTGGCTAGTCCTATCCTGCAGGGCAAGATCAAGGAGCTGGCGGAGGCGCGACTTGCCGTTGAAGAAAAGGAAGGACTTTTAGAGGTTAAGACCGGTCCTTTCGCTCGGAATACAACACATCGTCGGAATGAGTTGGAGAATAACTTGAAGGAAGTGGTGGACAAGATGCTGGATAATATGATTTGCAAGATGGAGAGCAAACGGTTTATTCGGGGCGCATACTATCTCGCAACCCAGCTTCTTACACGAGCGTATCATCAGGGTAAGCTTTCTTGCCTCGTCTGCATTACTCCCGTTGATAATGTCAGGTATCCACGTTTCTAGCGAGGAAGTGTTGCGACTGAGAGGTGTTGCGGAGGAGGCGGCCAAGAAGAAGCAGTCTATCGTTTTCCTACCGTGTCACAAGTCCCACGTCGACTACGTATCTCTCCAGATCATCTGCTACCGCTTGGGAATCGCGCTGCCGGTCGTTGTGGCAGGCAACAACTTGAATATTCCGCTGGTGGGTCCCTTTTTACAACATGCAGGCGCCATGTGGATAAGAAGAAGTTTCGGAAATGATCCGCTATACAATACCGTTGTTCAGGCGTACATCGACACAATCCTGCAGCAAGGCTACAATTTTGAATGCTTTATTGAGGGTGGTCGATCACGAACTGGCAAGCTCTTGTCACCGAAATTTGGAATCCTCAGCTTCATCGTGGACAGTTTGTTGTCAGGTCGCGTTGAAGATACCATCATATGTCCTGTCAGCACACAATATGACAAGGTCATTGAAACCGAGTACGCCTAACATTCAACGTATTGCTGTTCGATTCTAACATTGTATAGGTCGTACATCAGCGAACTTCTTGGCCAACCTAAGCGGAAAGAGAACTTGGCGGATTTCCTCTCGTCGTCATCTGTCTTGTCTCTGAAACTGGGCCGGGTAGATGTTCGATTTCACAAGCCGTGGAGTTTACGGGAGTTCATCACCCAGCAATTAACGAGAATGCCTGAACAGTTGCAGCTGGACAAAGGAATTCAACCCAGCTATGCCGATCGAGGCCGCCTGTTGAGATCATTAGGCTACAGGGTACTTTCGGATATTAACGATGTCTCCGTGATGATGCCCACGGCTTTGGTAGGAACCGTCTTATTGACTCTTCGTGGTCGTGGAGTTGGTAAAGCTGAGCTCGTACGGCGGGTAGAGTGGCTATGTGATCGCGTGCGATCCAAAGGCGGACGGGTTGCGCACTTTTATCGATATCCGACAGAGGTGGTAGTCGACCGAGCGCTTGACGTCTTGGGGCCGAAGATTGTAGGAGAGGTAACTGGGTTGGTCGAGCCGACGTATTTCGCCGTGGATCGCTTCCAGCTCTCTTTTTACCGCAATATGACGATCCACTTGTTCATCACGGAGGCGCTGGTTTCCGCGGCCATGTATACCCGGGTTAAGCAAGGTGGTGGACCTTCTCACCAGCAAATAGCCTTTGGCGATCTTATTCATCATGTCACTTTCCTTTCACAGGTATGCCCCCTCCATCCATTTTGAACCGTTGCTAATAAAACAGCTCTTCCGTGGCGAGTTCATCTTCCCTCCAGACGGCCTGGCTGCCAACTTGGAAAACACCTTGCGCGTGCTGGAAAAGGACCAAGTCCTCGCTGTCGCTCGAGACTCGACAGGAGCAGCACTGTATGTTGAGCTCTCAGAAACTGAGCGTGTATGCGGACGGGAGAATTACGATTTCTACTGTTTCCTCATTTGGCCGTTTATCGAAGCATCATGGCTTGGAACAGTGTCTCTTCTAGGGCACACTCCGCCTCTCGACGGACCTAAAGACGTGTGGATAGACTTAAGCAAGGCACAGACCAACGCTCAACTGGTAAGTCTCAGGCATCAAATAAGTTCGCCGCTGACGCATGTAGCTCGGTAAAACTTTGTATCACCAAGGCGATCTTTCATACTTCGAAGCTGTCAACAAGGAGGCATTGAAGAATTCCTACGATCGATTCGCAGAGGAAGGTATCATCATCCTCGCGAAGAGTAAAGAATCTCGCGCATCTACGAAAATGCGGCTTGCACCGGAATGGACCCCAGAACGAGATTCAGAAACCGGCAAACTCCTTCCCCAAGGCCGCCTTTGGGACTTTATGGAGATGATCGCGCAGTCCAGGCGTGAGGGGTACGTTTTCTCTTTCTAGTAAATCTCGGAGCGGGCACTAACTGATGCAGAAAAAACCGCCGAGATGGAGCTACCGTTTCTTCTCGAGTCTTAACTATGTCCGACAATGTTGGTCGGAAGCTCTTTGAGAGCGCAGAGAGCCGTGATCCAGCCAGCGACGATGATCTCTCGACACGAGCGCCGCGCAGGAAGGCGATTACTTCCAAGCTATAATTACTATCCTTATTTTTTGTTCGTTTTTCGTTCCTCTTTTGTTCGACTAATACCCTTCCTTCTTCCTTTCACTGTACTATACCTTTCAATATATTGTTCAGGCATTGAACTGAACTATACCAACTCGAGAACTGGGCTTGGTCTGCTATACAGCTACGTACACTAAGTATATGCCTAGTAACAATAGCCTGACTGTGAACAGGGTTTCCTGCCTTCCAAATAGCTACAAAAATCACACCATGCACCGAATCTCCATTGCCAACAGAAACCTCATCTAAAATCCATTCCCCTCTTATCCTCTACTGCTTCCCTTGAACCCCTCACCCGGAACTCGTGTGTATGACTTGACTAGAATATCATTCTTTTCCACAGACTCGTTTAGAATCTGTGGTGCAAGCGCGTATTTGTTTAGTAGACTATGTTCGAAGGGCTCGCCATCCACCACGTAGTTTGCATAGAGCTGATGTTGTCGAGGAAGGGATTTCCAGTCTGCAAGCATAGAGAGCTCAAGAGATTAGACAGAGAAATCACCGCGTCTTGACTAACTCTCTCTTTATGACAGACCCGAATAATTTACTGAACCTATGCTATCATGGCAGATCAAATCCCAGAACCTTTCATCACTGAGAATCAAGAGTTATTTAAGAGTTGTTAATCACCTGAGAGAAAGCTCCTCACTATGAACAACTCAGCCCTCTCAAGTCTTCCTTGATTCTGAGTGTTACTTAACACAACTCCTTCTACCTGCACTCTCTTCCTCTCTTCTCTTCTATTCTTTATTCAACTCCCCTCTCCCTCCATTTCAACACTCTCTTCTTGACTTCAATCCTATCCTATCCACACCTTACCTTACCTGACCTTTCTAACCAAACCGATCAACTCTCCTTCTAACCTCAACAAACCCTCCCACCACCATACAAAATGCGCTGGACCAAAGAAAACGAAGACACTGTACTCCGCTCCCCTCCTAGGTATCCCCTTCCTTCAAGAAAACAAACCTAACCCCTCCCCTTTCTCATTCAGCTCTGGCAAACGATCTTCAAAACCCAAAGTTTCCACATCGACCTCGACAAGATCTCCGACGCATGGCGTGAGTCCTTCCCTTCCATCCCATTCCCTTCTTTACCCTTCCTCTTTCAAACCAAATGAAACCAAAAACTAACTTAACCCTAAAACCAGCCAGCGAAGACAAACCAACTGCCAAAGCGCTAAAAGAACATCTCGCCAGATACCGCAAGAACCTCGGCGGCGACAACAAAATCACTTTCGGTATGAGTGCTAAGAAGCCCCGGTCTGCGGCTCCGGCGAAGAGGGGGGTGTCGAAGAATGGTATCGCTCGGGGACAAGGAGAAGGAGAGGGACAGGGAGAGGGGGAGGAATACGTTGTGGTGAAGGATGAGACTCTGATCGAGGCCTTGGATGAGGATAGTGAGGATGTGAAGCCGAGCACTTCGAAGAGGGTTAAGAGGGAGAGTGCTGGGTATTGAGATTTTAATTTGGGGTTGGATTTGGCACTTGAGACTTGAGGAGGACGCCGGGGGGTTGGTTTGATAGGCTCAGCGGAATGATTACTATATGGCGTTCTTACAGGGTTGGATGGTTTGAAGGGGAATGAAGTGACTGCTGGCTTTGGGGTGAAGAATCTAAGCATGGATAGGATCTGAGCATACCGCGAATAAGTATGGTTGAATATCAAACGCCGTACATTTGAGTTTGTGTCCGAAATGTAGTTCGTAAGTAGGTACGCAAGAATCCCTAAATTGAATCTCCTCTTCGTCCATAACGAGTCCGCTGTCATGATCGGTACTTAGTTAACAGGACCCTAGATTTCTCAACCCAGTCGGACTCATCACTATTCTCTCCATTCATTTGATGTATTATCCAGCCATACCTAGCAGAAAGAAACAAAACCACCCCACCCCTCCCCCTCCCTTCCCCAGGTATATCACCGTACCAAATCAAGCCACCTCCGCATCAACACCAAACGGCTCCTCCTCCTCCTCAACCTCAGCCTTAACCTTCTTCACATCCAATTCCGAATCCTCATCCGAATACCCCCCACCTCCAATCTCAGTCTTAATCTTCTTCCCCTTCGGTGTAGTCTTCGGCGTAGCCTTCCTCTGCTTCTGCCCCTTCCGCTTCTGAGGCGACCCCGACACCGACGCAGACCCCTTCAATGGAGTCCCAGGAGAACCAATACTATCCCCCTCATAAGCGCCATTCTCACCCCCACCGTCACCTCCTTCTGCTTTGCGTCGGAGTCTCACGATACGGTTTTGTACGGCGCCTGGGATGCAGTCTGTTCGGGTGGTTGTTAGTGGATCTTCTTTTCTTTTTTTCTTTTTCTTATGGTTTATACGCCGGTTGCTTGGGTAGGGGGGTTAAGGTGCCCAGGTGTGGACAAAGAAAGGTTAAGTTAAGAAGAGGGGAAGAAAGGTGGAAAACAAACCAGAGCCCATAAACTGGGCGATTTTCACATAGTCGAGCTTGAGCTTTGCGTCTTTGACTTGGTTGAGGACGGCGAGGAGGAGCTTTTGCATTATTGGAGCATTGGATTGAGAATGTTAGTATGAGTATGAGTATGAGTATCAGGATTGGAATTGGGCTTGGGATTTGTCCATGGTCTATGGACTATTATGTTATGGTATAGGCTGGGAGGGGAGGGAGGTAGGTAGGTACCTTTGCGTCGGCTTCAGCGTTCCAGCTCATAGGCATTTTGGGTTTGATTGAGGGGTTGGTGGTTGAGGGTTGAGGGTTGAGGGTTGGTGTTGTTGTGGTGAGGAGATGGTATTTAGATTGGGTTAGAAGAAGATATGTTGATACAGTGAGAGAGGAAGAAGAAGAAGAAGAAAAAAAGAGATTTGATTTGAGAGGAGATGTTAAAGAAGGAAGGTTGAAACAAGAGAAGGGCTTGTGTTGTGTTAGTTCTGGTAGAAGAGAGAGAGGGAAAAAGAGTGAATGGATTCTGTCCCTGGAAAGAAAGAGTGTTATTGCCTAGGTATAATCATCACAGTCTTGAAACAAGGAGACAATCAACTTATTGTCCTTCAACCAATCCAATTCAAACAGCTAGCATACCTGACATAGTCATTCAATTCAAACAGTCTATCAAATAGTATACCGAAACCCATCACCCCCCTTCCCACCCTCCTCAAGCCTCCGATTCTCCCTAACCAAAACCCTCCTTAGAACAACACTCAAGAGCGCAGCCCCAAGAACACACGCGACGACAATCCCCAACGCAAGCCTAAAATGTGGCGCATCCCTCCCCCGATACGTAAACGGGGTCCAAATTGCCGCCGAGTTCGACACCATACTAACAACCCCATACGCGGCGGCGCGTTTGGCGGGGGGTCTCGAAATTGAAGTCGCAATCCATGCACTAATAGTGTTATTCATACTGTAGATGAATAGCATACAGAACATGGCGAAATAGCGCGCGGCGAAGAGGTCGCTATCGACCGTCATGAAGAGCGCGAATCCGAGAATTGCTATCGGGGCTGGGTAGATGATGAACCAGAAGCGGTTGGAGGTGCGGTCGCTGAGGGAGCTGTGGATGCAGCTGTAGACAGCTGTGAAGAGGTATGGCGGGGCGACGAGGAGGAGGGAGATGATGTGGTTGTAGCCTAGGGTTGCTGTGAGGGTTGGGAAGAAGTTCTGGCATCCGATTGCGGCGATGATGCATGTGTTGATTGTGGTCATGATGTAGAGTTTTTTGTCGGCGAGGGCGAGTTTGAGGCCTTGGATTGGGGTTGTGGTGGTGTCGTCGAGGTCAGTTTGGGAGGCGTCGAGGGTTAGACGGTGGATTGCTGGGCTTTCTTAGTACCTGCCTTCGATTAGGAGGTAGTAGGGCTAGTAAGGATCTTACCGACTTCTCTCATTTCTGGTGCTAATGTGGTCCAGGTATGAGGGAAATCTGGGAGGAAGGTGATAATCGCGAATCCACCGCAGATGGATACTATCGACAGTCATACACCTGCCTTTATCTGGTTGGAGAGACTAACCCGAGCCTTCGATCAGATACAGCCAGCGCCATGCTGAGAGCCCGCGAGCGCCGTCCAACCCACTCGAGATGCCTGCGGCTATCAAGGCGCCGGTTGCATTGGCGGTTAGTCCAGCCGCTAGACATATGCCTATGCGGAGGGTAAGTTCTGTCTTGGTATACCATTTCTTCGTCGGTTAGTATCGGATGCCCTAGCCTAGTATGCTGGATAGATCCTACCGAGAGGTAAAACATCATTCCTGGATATACAGGGGCCTCTGCAATCAAGTCTCCCAGTTAGTAGCTTAATGCCGAAATTAGAATCAACTACTAACCAACAAATCCTAGAACAATCCTACATGCCAACATCCCTCCAAAGTTACTGACTCCAGCCGTACAGCCAGTGACCACCCCCCAAACTAGCACCGAGAGACCGATATGCCATGACGGCCGACCAACGTAGTTAAGCAACATGTTCGACGGCACCTGACATATAACATACCCGATGTAGAAAACGCTAAACCCGGCCTGGAACTGCGAGTCCGACATATGCAGGTCTGCTTCTAGGTTCTGGAGTCGAGCTGCTCCATAGTTGGACCTTAGAATGTCAGCTACATGCTTACAGGGTTGAAGAACCATACCGATCAATGCAGTTAAGGAAGAATGCTAGGCAAATCATGGGCAGGATCATGAGATCAAGCTTTCGAACGAGTTTCTTCTCGATAACTTTTTCGACATCGCTGAGAGAAGTGGGCAGGCTATTTTCGCAACAGGGGCTGTCGTCCGTCGTAATTTTCTCTTCCATTTTTGTGCGGCTGTGCTCAAAATCTCGAGGCTTTCAGAAATACAGACAGATGGCACTTTAAATAAAAGGTTCGAGGGGGGTGTTACACAGGTGGCGGGCTGAAGGAAGTATTGGAATGCTAGGAGCACTTTGCTTCTTCGATGCGCGGCCAATAGACCCATCCATTTTTTCATGCAGGAAGATCACAAAACAGGTTAATCATCCTGCGATGAGATCCATATTCGTAATTGGTAAGGACTTGATATCTTCCAACTGACTGGAATGTAGGATTGGGTTTGGTGTAACGGCACGTATATTTTCGAGTGCAATTCAATTATCTTGCAAGACTGATATTAAGACTTGGACTGCCGGGGTATAATCTATGGAAAGTATGCAACATACCTTGGTATGAGTATCTAGAATCACTCATGGTATACCTCGCGGTAGGGCAAAAATTGGCCCTAAACTCCAATCTTCCTGTTGATCTGCCGCCACGTCCGCCGGACGCTTACCAAGATCCAACAGTTCAGTTGCTCCCATGCGGGATCAATGGCCTTGATTTTGTACTCTCGAGTCTCCCTCCATATCCAAGCGAGAAGCTTAACCGCGGCGAGCCGATCCGCCAGGTCTTGTAAATCACGATCTTGCCGGAGTCGAATTACTTCTCGATAAGTTAGCTCGTGGAATCAGGAGGCCATGGATGCAGGGAAATAGGTACACAATTAGTGTATCATCTGCATCAACCCATACTCAACGCTAGGCACCAAAGCCAGGTTTCCTCGTGATGTTTCGCATCCCCCACTCCGCTCGGAAAGCGGATTGTTTACGGGAGTCGTTTGTTCCGGCCGCTAGGTCTTTATCTGCTGAAATAGGGATCTGGACATGTCGGTCTGTTGCCATGCTGACTTCGGACTGTGTACCGTTGAAATCTCTGAGGTACTAGTAATCTTCCTCTCGACTTCTATTCGCGTTGGGGGAGCCCTTGCATTTTTTACGTGTTCGAACTACCCTTGTACTGTCGTTCAACTTCTGTTGCTTTTGTTCAAGAGGATAGATAGGCCCTGGACGCTCGGCCGCGATCTTCTTTCTTCTGGATTGAGATGCTGTGATGGTGGAGGAAGAGCTATGATATTGGCGTAGGCTGCGGTTGAAATTGATGGAGCGGTGTAAAGCCTGCTGTAATACGAACTTTTTAGGGAGGTTCCTGGTCTGTTTCAGGTACGTATAACTGTAGCCGCATGGGGGAGCCGGCATGGTTGACCCGGGCATGAGAGTTACTCGGTGCCTCGGCCGGGGGCGTTTCTGTCCAACGAGAGTCCTTCAATTTCACAAGAGCACTCGCTTTTATTGGAGAGGGAGAATGAGAATATTAGAAACATTGCAGCCACTCACAAAAGACAAGAGCTGCACAACATCGAGCGCTATCTCTCACCAATGACGAGGATCATCACCAAACCAGGCTGACGATCTCGCACTAAGCCCCAGAAGGTTGTGTTTTCCGGGGATATAAACTAATGCTGAATACTTGACTTTCATTGGAAATTCCTTCAGCTTTATCTTATCAGCAACGCCTCGCTCCTTGATCTGGTACCTTGGCACTACGATATCACCACCCCCTGATAACAGCTCTGGTGATCGCAGATAGCGTTGCTACCCAGCAGGTATATTATGGTCCCAGCAGGACTCTTGGCTTCGAAGATAACAGCTCTTGCGCACTCTTGGCTCGCTAATAGTCGCCGAAGAGGGGCGATAATTATCGCAATGGACCCAGTCTTCACGGGAATATGGAGTTCGCCAGAGTGAAGATAAAAGCATCGAGTTCTCTCTTCGCGGGGACTCCAGGTCCTTCAAGATTCACCAGGGTGAAAATCCGCTCCACGAACAGCTCTCATCTTCCCAAGCGTGTTGGAAGACTTCGCCATGTCCACTGTATGTCATCTCAGTCGGACGAGACTAGGGTAGTCTGCTAACAATAATCGCTGCGTAGCCAGAGTATGAACCGTCCATGCCGGACGGCGGCGACGCGACTCAAATCGATGTCAATGCGCCGTTTGTTGGACTTGAGTTCCACTCCGTGTATATCGTCGCGTGCACCTTTATAGTCTTCTTCATTCTTCCAGGCATCGGCTTCCTATACAGCGGTTTGACGCGGAGGAAGTCTGCGATGACATTCTTGTTCCAAGCATTCTTGATATTGGCGGTGTAAGTCATAGTCTGTATGGAGTACGGCAACGGTACAGAATGCTGACTCGGAATAGTACCTCATTCCAGTGGATATTCTGGGGATATTCGCTCACTTATTCACGAGATGGTGGTCCCTACATCGGGACACTGAAGAACTTTGGACTTATGGAAGTTTTGGCGGCTCCTTCCCCAGGCTCTGCCGTGCTACCTGAGATCCTGTTCTGCATGTTCCAGCTTCTTTTTGGCTCCTGCACGGTAAGTAACATACCGAACGTAATAAGACGTATACTCACGATTCCAGGTTATGATTGTTGTCGGTGGTGCTTTCGAACGAGGTGGTATTCTCGCGTCCCTCGTTTTCGCCTTCATCTGGGAAACTATCGTGTATTGCCCTCTCGCGCGGTGGACCTGGAGTAGCCAGGGATGGCTATATAACCTTCCTTCCATTGATTATGCCGGAGGTGGCCCCGTGCATATCGCTTCCGGTTGCGCAGCATTGGCGTATGCCGTTGTTCTCGGAAAACGCAAGGGGCACCCAGATGCATCTATGAAGCGGCCTCACAACACGACTTTGGTCTTCCTAGGCACCGTCTTTATCTGGACTGGATGGCTTGGGTTCAATGTACGTTCATACCTAGCATACCTATATCACCTATCTGACCTTAAATAGGGCGGCTCTACCCTCAGTGCCAGTGTCCGTGGCTACATGGCGATCATGAACACCAACGTCGCAGGCTCCACGGGTATTCTGGGATGGGTTTTGGTGGACATGATCAGACACAAGGGCAAGTTCACCGCGGTGGGAGCTTGCGAAGGAGCCATCGCCGGTCTTGTCGGCATCACTCCCTGCGCCGGAAACGTCTCCGTCTGGCTAGGCGCTTTAATTGGCTTCCTGACCGGCGTTGTGTGTTCGCTTTGCAAGAACCTCAACGAATGGATGCGCGTCGACGAGGGAATGGACGTCTTCAAGCTCCACGGAATTGGCGGCATGGTCGGCTCCTTCCTCACCGGTATCTTTGCTGACAAGTACATCTCCGCCTTGGACGGCGGCTCGGTTATCCCCGGAGCCATCAACGGCGAGGGAGTGCAGGTGGGCAAGCAGCTCGCTGACATCTGCGCCGTCTCGGCGTATTCTTTCGTGGTGACAGGGGTGATTCTCATGGTTATGAAGTATATTCCATTTTTGGGGCTGCGGGTTAGCGAAGAAGCCGAGTATGTTGGATTGGATCGGTCGTTCTTTGTGGATGAGCAGATCGGGGACTGGTCTTTGCTTGATGGGATCCATGCCTCGCCTTTAATGGGGGTGTCCAAAACGCCATCTAGTGAGATTCAGCAGACGGAGGCACAGACTAAGACTGCATAGTTTGGTACCTGCGGTAATGTATCTCGTACTTGCATACATGTAAGTTTAATCAATGACATACTTGAATGAGGTCATGAATATGATCCTTTAATCCTTCGGCATCTAAACTGGACCCTGTATTATTTTCTGTCATTGAAGCTTGGTGAGACATCGTGGACAGTCCACCAATCAGACTCTGCAGGGTCGTACGCTGGCCCAGAGAGCTTGCGTCACCCACGCCTATTAATATCAAGGGTCCGACTAGGGTCAATTTCGACACAAAGCAATGTTTCTCTGATAAAAGAAGCAATAACTCGGAAGTTGGAACACATTCTCCTCAAAATACTCGAATTGACCGAACATTCCCATTCTTGGCCTCCCTTGTGTCCATTTGCCCAAGGTGTACCGAAAGTTGGAAGTTGGAAGGTGACAGTTGCACCATCGCCAGAACAGGAATAGCGCGGCTTGGAACTGTCGCGTCCTTTCAAGGTTTGGATCTGCTGCAACTGTCGCCATCCGTTCCCGTCCACGTCTTATCGTCGTTCCAACCTTGTCTAGCCTCATCTCCCTCTCTCTCCCCCTGCCTCTCTCGTTTTCTCCCCCTCTCCTCCATTCTACCCCCTCTGTCGCTTCAGCTGCCACTTTTAACCTCCCTTCTTCCATCGTGAAGCCATTCGTTTCCTTCTTTCTACCCTTCTACCAACTCGAGCCACTTGGCACTCTGCACTTCTCCGTACCCGCAATTTTTTACCGTTATCGAGATCCCCAGATTCGACACGTCCTCGCTCGATTATATCCCCACAGGTCTCATATTCGCTCTCGCGACTGGCCCATCGGTGGCCATGTTAGTTATCTGATTTCCTCTACAAAATTCTAGACCTTCCCCATGGGTAAATGTATGCATACATACCCCTTCACCCGACAATTCGAGTCGAAGCTAATCGTTATCACCGGATAGGGCATTACGGAGTTGTCCTAGATGCGGGATCATCTGTGAGTTCGAGCATGGGCTATACCAAGGTCTACTCCTAACGTCGGCATAGGGGACTCGAGTCCATGTTTATCGGTGGCTGGACAATGCGATCGCGCTCAAAGAGTCCGGCAAACATGACCTTCAGACACTTCCCGAGATCAAAACAAAGTCAAGCTGGGTGAAGAAAATACACCCTGGTATGTTGTAGAGTTTTCTATTGTTGTGAGAGATTCTGACGTTCGGCTTGTAGGCGTTTCTACATTCGCGGATCGACCGGAGGAAATTGGACCCCAGCATCTGGCGGAACTGCTCGAGTTTGCCCGCGACATCGTGCCCGAGGATGCTATCAAGGAGACACCCTTTTTTTTACTCGCCACCGCCGGAATGCGGTTAGTTGACGACATAAAACAACGACTTTTATTAGACCATGTCTGCTCATATGCTCGTGAAAACTACGACTTCGCACTGCCGGATTGCAATGTTCATATCCAAGTTATTCCCGGCGTTACGGAAGGGTTATACGGGTGGGTCGCCACGAACTATCTGCTAGGAAGCTTCAACTCCCCTGACTCCCACGATCACGGCAAAAACCACCATACATACGGATTTCTGGATATGGGTGGGGCTTCCGCCCAGATTGCTTTTGCTCCGAATGCAACTGAGAGCGAGAAGCATGCCAACGATTTGACTCTCCTTCGGCTACGCAACATCGACGGTTCAACTCAGGAACATCGCGTATTTGTGACATCATGGCTGGAGTTTGGGGTACGAGAGGCTCGCAGGCGTTATCTTGATGCTTTAAAGAATGCAATCGGTGCAGACAATGTGAAGGAGTTTCCCGATCCATGCCTTCCGGCAGGTCTTCGGACTACACTGGACGGCAAACCCCTAGAGGGCGACACGGAGCGCTACCTACTAGGCACCGGAAGGTTCGATGAGTGCATGCGCGGAACATATCCCTTGCTGGACAAGAACGCTGCATGTCTGGATGAACCTTGTCTACTTCACGGCGTCCATGTTCCAGCCATCGATTTTGACGTCAACCATTTCGTGGGCATCAGCGAATACTGGCACACGACGCATGAAGTCTTTGAAATGGGCCATACGGATAAAGCATACGACTTCAACACGTATCAGCATCGTGTTGAGGCTTTCTGCTCGCAGGATTGGGAGTCAATCGAGCTGGGTATCTCCGAACACAAGTGGGGAAAGAAGCTGGATCATGAACTAGCTTATGAGGTTTGCTTCAAGGCTTCTTGGATCATCAATGTGCTTCACGATGGCATCGGAGTTCCGCGCGTCGGTTTAGAGCCGACGTCATCATCCAGCATCAACGGAACGAAAGAAGTACTTGCGCATGGCAAAGGGTTCCTAGATCCCTTCCAAGCGGTGAACAAAATCGACTCCACCGAAGTTAGCTGGACTCTTGGCAAAATGGTTCTCTATGCTGCATCGCAGGTCCCTGTCGAGGTGGAAGAAGCCCTTCCTGTTGGCTTTGGGAGTAATGTCGCGGGTGTCCCGAGTGATTTCCAATACCCGAGCGCCGAGTTGTTTCCGAGCCCCCAAGTCCTTCACAATGAGACCTGGCAGGATACCCTTTTCGATGGCGGCTCGTCACGCCGGATCCCAGGCTTTATCCTATTCGTTTTCATCATCGTTGTTGCTAGCTTCTTCCTTTGTGGGCGCAGCCGCCGGTTGAGGCTATACCAAAGGGTCCGCAATCTATTCCAGCGTGGACATTCATCTCAGGGCCAAAGAAAACGCAAGGCTTCCGGAGCGGTCAAGCCTTCTTTCTTTGGTACCCATAGTCCGTCATACGAGCGCATCCTAGAAGAAGGTGCTCAAGACATCGAGCTAGGAGGGTCAGATTCCAGCCGTTCATCCTTCGAACACCTCTCCGATACCGATTCTACCGCTTTCTTGCCACTTAAGCGAACGCCCAGCTGGGGCCAAAGCAGTCCATCACGCCTGAAGTTCGATCATGATAACTCCTCATCAGCGACTATTGGGCTCGGGATCACTGCTACTCCAGGACTTTCCTCCATCGATCGGAACGGTCTCGTGGTGAGGACCGAAAGCAGGGATCATTTGACTCCACTCGCATTGGGCCCAACCACGAACGGTCGTCGGTCCAGAGCACCCAGTCCATCTCGCCCACATTCACACAAGTCGCCTAGCACGACTCCCCTCATACTACACGATTAATGTTAATGCCTGATGCTGCCACCCTTTTATTGCATATTATGGAGTTCTAGGCTGAGATAAGATCATCGATCTTGTGTTTTTTGTGTGCTCAGGAGTACCTACATCGGTGCTATTCTTGCTCTTTTCTGTGGTACCTTTCGAACAATTTTTGAACCGGCGTGTTTGGGGACATATATTTTAATTACATTGCATGTATAATAGACAAGAATACTATCTCGCTGCTTGCGATGGTGAGGACAGCATTCAATTGAATCTATCTTGAGCTTCGAGGCCTCGCCCGGTATGTGATCACGTGCGATATGCTGACTCACGTACATACCGCCTGGCAGAATCTTCTGCTGTAGAAATCGACGTGAGCAGCTTCATTCAAGGTCGCTACCTCGACAACCTCAATTGCGCCCCATATTTGCCTATTTCCTCGCTTACGCTATATTCTAGCAAGACTGCACATCTGTTCGGTCTCTGTACATGACCCGGTTATAACATCCGCCAACATGCGCCTCACAGTCGAGCTGATCCAAAATTCCCTATCCTACATCAACCCGCTCAAGGATCGCGAGCTAGATCTCCGAGGTGCGTTCCACACTATGAGTCTGAAAAGGACAGAATACTACACTTTTACATGAGCTGGATTGATATCGACCTTTTCTCGTTGGAGTGATATAGGGCATAAGATTCCGGCTATTGAGAATTTAGGTGTTGCGAAGGTGCGCTCTCTCTCCTCTTTATATATATCTATTTCCAAGTTCAAAGAGAGTAAGAAGAGTACTGATGATAATTATTTCGAAAACAGGAACAAGACGCAATCGACTTCACAGACAACGACATCTCGTCGCTCGGAAACTTCCCCTTCTTTCCGCGCCTGCATACCCTCCTACTTGCTAGGAACCGCATTCGACAGATCCAGGGTAGTCTTGCGACGTCGGTGCCGGGGCTCACGACGTTGATTCTGACGGCGAATAATATCGCTGAGTTGGCGGATTTGGATCCGTTGAGGAATCTGTCTAAATTGACGCATTTGGTGCTTTTGGAGAATCCGGTTACAAGGAAGGAGGTATGACCCCCATCTGACAATATATCATCCTTGATCGCTCCCTTGGGAAGGTGTTAATTGGTTGGGTAATAGAACTACCGCCTCTTCCTAATCTGGCGCCTCCCCACCCTCCGCTTCCTCGACTACCAAAAAGTAAAAGACGCCGAGCGCACCCTCGCAACCGAGCTCTTCGGTACCCCCGCCGAACCCTCCCCGCTCGCATCGAAGATCCTAGGCGTGAAATCTCGCACATTCGATGTCCCCTCTTCTGCCACTGGTGCAGACCGCGCACCCGCGGAGAAGGGTCTGAGGGTGAAGTTGACAGATGCGGAACGGAAACGGATTGAGAAGATGATTCGGGAAGCGAAGAGTTTGGCGGAGATTTCGAGACTGGAGAGGGAACTCAATGAGGGGAGGATACCGGGGGGTGCTGTGGGGTATGGTGATGGCGAGGGCAATGGGGATGAGGATGAAGATATGCAGATGTAACTGATGTTATAACTTATTTCGGGCTGTTGGGTGGGGAAATGGATAGGGTTTCTTTTCCGTGGCGTTGAGTGTGAATCTGAAATACTAAACTTTGCACTCTGGTCTTTTTTTTTTCTATGACTCCATGGTATTTTTTAGCTGACTTGAGGGTAATGTAAGGCTTCGATCGTAGATATATATCCTTTATGCAGACGACTGCAATGTCGATAATCAGATAAGATAACCCGCACGTGCCCACAACGTCATCACTCCGAGCAGCTCCGAACACACCTTCTTAACCTCAATTCACTATGCAAACTCATCTACAAGCCTTAATGTCTTTTACGCCTGATC
The DNA here is from genome assembly GCA_027569065.1 of Aspergillus cavernicola. NCBI lineage: Eukaryota > Fungi > Ascomycota > Eurotiomycetes > Eurotiales > Aspergillaceae > Aspergillus > Aspergillus cavernicola. Next base: position 106,874 of record JAPDEK010000054.1, on the reverse strand, counting down.
CGCAATAGCAAGTATCCTCACTAGCCCATCCTCTCATCATCCTACCCCTCCTACATGCTTTAGTTAAACAGTGAAGACAAAACGCGCCAGCCAAAAAATGACCCCTCAACCACGACCACCACGACCCGCCCCCTGGCGCACCCCCCTCCTCTCCAACCTCTCCAAAAGCAACTCCACCTCCTTCTCCCTAGGCACAGTTGCCTACAACGCCGCCAACAAACCCATCCCACGCTCGCGCACCGTCGAATTCCGAGGCTTCTGGCCAAAACCCGCATCCTCACTCCACCCGTCCGCGATCGAATCCCTTAAGACCCAGAATGTAGGCCTGAATCCGGATCTCTACGAGAGTGATTTCCTCTCTATTACTACGGATGCAAGGATGGGGAAGGTCCCGCAGTTAGCGGACTCGGATGATGTTGTTGAGGGTGTTTTTTGGTTTCCTGAGGTCGAGGCACAGTGGAGGGTTAGGGGGCGGGCGTATGTTGTTGGGGCGCCTGGGGGGGTTTTGGATGGGGATGAGGTGGAGGCGAGGGGGAGGGTTGAGAAGGGGATGAGGGTTAAAGGGGAGGGGGAGGGTGGTTTTGGGGTGGTGCAGGGTTGGGAGTGGGAGAGGCAGATTACGACATATTTTGCGAGTCATACGCCTGTTATGAGAGGTTTGTTTGTTTTGCGTTTCACCTTCCACTTTATCCGATGCTGATGTTGTTAGGCTCGTATAAGAACCCGCGTCCTGGTCGGCCGCGGTCTGAGGCACCCGAGAATTCGGAGCTGAAGTTGAATCAGAAGGTGGAGGATTTGAATGATCCGGTTGCGAGGGAGAATTTCCGAGTTCTGGTTATTTGTCCAAGGGAGGTGGAGCGGTTGGATTTCTCGAATCCTGAGGATGTGCGGCGGACGAATTGGACGCTTGTTGATGAGGATGGGGGGGGATGGAAAGAGACTGAGCTTTGGCCGTGATACTTAATGTTATCTCTCCATCTTTATCCCATATCTCTCTATTATCTCTCTATTATATACGGAAATAGAGGTTGGTTAAGAAAGCCACGAAGTTGAGCCTGATTATACGCCCGCTGTAGTATCTTTGAGTCTGTAATCTGTGGATTTAACCCTACGATACTAGTAGTAGAAGGCCGTTTATAATATTATTCTTTATATCATGGCTCAAACTATACCTATAGCCAAAATAACACAGTCCATGGCCATTAACTCTCTGGGCCGTAGGGCCATCTTGAACATCTATTCTATATTTTAATGAAACCATGGTACAGTCACATAGCGCCACGTTACTTCATATACACCTGTGACAGGACCTACGCCCTGTCAAGGCTACAGCCCAGAGGGCCATTTTTCTATAGGTCGTCATAATATATCTAGAGTATCTGTTGTGACAGTAAGCGGGCGCTGAAACCGGCTATTGAACTGCCTGTTTGCCGCCCACCACTGCCCACTCTTAGCAGGTAAATAACTGACCCAGTATACTAACTTTTACCTTGCTTTCGCGACAAAACACGCAAGCCATGAACTGCTGCTAAAATGAAAAGGATGCACCCCGCCAAATCCTTCGCCAAGAGGAGGCAAACCACCAAGTGCTGCACTTTCTTTCTTCCTCCTCCTAATCCTGAATTCTGTATGATGGCAGTAGCGAGGTTTCAGAAAAATGTGGACGAGGCAAAGGAGGAACGATGGGGTTGATGGGAGAGATTTCATAACAGATACGATGAGGGACGATACGGGTCCTTCCCCAGCCTCAAGTCTGGGGTGTCATCATCATTTGGTTCTGCTTGCAAATCGGTGATAATCCCGAGTCTCCTCAACAGGCTCCAAGCCATTTCGGAGAATGGAAACCGAAACTAGGCCCGAGGTTGTGGGGATTATTCGCAAGTGTTCCCCGGATCGGCCTCGGAATACCCCAGAAAGGACAATATCCCTCTTCTCCTATCAGTTTCCACGGATTACTCACGTTATATAGGAGTGCTCCGCCGGCTTGATTCCCTCATTTTTGTTCCTTAATTCATTCCCTTCACTCTCCTAGCCCTCAAAACAAAGGATGTTTAGCCAGACCACTCGAGGCAGGCCCCTCCAACTCAGCATTACCGCTGCGTGTGGTGCTGGGTTTCTGCTATTTGGCTACGATCAGGGTGTTTTCGGTGGTCTGTTGGACAACGACCATTTTCTTCGAACCTTTGGTTACCCGTCTACCACCATTCAAGGCCAGATCGTGGCCACCTATGACATTGGCTGCATCATAGGTACTATAGTATCTATGTTCTTCGGAGACAAACTGGGACGACGACGATGCATTCTTATAGGATGTTGCATTCTGATTGTCGGTGCCATTCTGCAAACAGCCTCATACTCACTGGCACCGATGATTGTTGGGCGTGTGGTGGCTGGGATAGGAAATGGGATGAACACCATCGCGTGCCCAATCCTGATGTCCGAGACTGCAAGGGCACATGAGCGCGGGAAGTTCATGGTTCTCCAGCTGGTGTTGAATATTTTTGGAATAGTGATTAGTAACGTGAGTGTCTTGTACCATGGACCTTCCAATGATTGACGGACACTGACTGTACAGTGGATGAATTTTGGTTTCACCTACGTCCCCAACTCCTCTGTCACCTGGCGCTTCCCTCTCGCGTTTCAATGTTTCTTCGCACTCATCACCATCTCCCTTATCTGCGTCACCCCGGAGTCGCCTCGTTGGCTGATCATGAAACACCGCGTCAACGAGGCCCAGGACATTCTCTCTCGGCTGCTGGACAAGCCACATGACGATCCCGTGGTGGTCGATGAAATCCAGGGCCTAGTGACTACCGTTCAATACGAAGCGGAAGTTCAGCAGTCAAGTCCGCTGAAGGACATCTTAACCCGGAATAGCAAGCAACAGACGCTACGCAGGATGCTCCTTGGGGCGGGTACTGCTTTCTTCCAGCAGGTTGGAGGCACCAACGTGATTGCATATTACCTGCCTATTGTTCTAACACGGTCGGTTAATTTGAGCAACCGCCTAGCCTTGATCCTCTCAGCTTGCGACTCCATGTCGCTAATGTTCTGGGGCGCTATAGCCGCCCTGCTCATCGACCGCGTGGGTCGAAAGAAGCTGCTGTTAATGGGAGTCATTGCGAGTAGCATTTGCTTCGCGCTCGTTGCTGTCGGGCTACGCTATGGTGGACCGGAGAACAAGGGAATGTCGATCCTCGCTGTCGTGTTTATCTTTGTGTACTACGTCTTCTATGGCATGTCCCTCCTCTCGATCCCGTACATGTACCCGGCGGAAATCAACTCGCAAAAGATGCGCAACGTCGGCACCTCTTTCGCTACGATGGTCAACTGGCTCTTTGTCTATGTCGTTGTGGTTGCCACTCCAACCGGCATTGAAAGCATTGGTTGGAGGTATTACATGCTCTATGCTATTTTCAACTTCCTCTTCATCCCCATCATCTGGTATTTCTACGTGGAAACTGCCAATCTTTCATTAGAACAGGTCGACCGCCTATTCGAGATCAAACACGATGCAGGGAAAGATATGAGTTGGTCCCAGGCGTACAAGATCGCCCACGCGGAGCCTCCTGCTGGTTCGGGATTATACCCGCCAAAAAGTGGTGTCGAATCTGAGCATTGTGAGATTATCACTTGAGTCACACTGGAAGAAGACGGCCATCATCATTTGAGCAAAGCCTCTGAGAATAGTTAGATATAGACGGATATAGAGAGTGCCGGAGGAGGTGCGGCATATGCTCTATAGTTTAGATTAGAGGATAACAGTAGATCATCAAGATGTAGAATTTAAAGAGGTTACCGGTGCACTTTACATCTCTCCCTTCGTAACTCGAATCAGCATGGAAAGTAAAGCACCTCTTCTCGCCGACGGCTGTTTCTAGCCTTGATTGTAACACATCATTCCCTCTTTCGGAGGCTGACAATTCCCTATCCATGATCGTCAGCGTGATAAATGAATTGCCGAAAGGCAATCGGATTTCAAGCACCGATGATATCTTCTGTGTTAGATGCCCGATGCCTGCTTAAGCCGGGCTCCCCGCTCACTCCTTTAGACCTCCGAGCCTTTCCACTACATTCTCAATCAAGAACAAAACGCTTTCTCCCTCCCCCCCAAACATGTCTACTCAGAAGCTTCGTATTGGCATTGCCGGTCTAGGCTCAATGGGTATGCATTACGAAGTAGGAATTGAGAAAATATATCTAACAGAAGCCAAAGGCAAGCGTCATGCGATGAATTTTCATGATTTCATCCCTTGAGCGCACGTAGTCGCAGCGAGCACACCTGACCTGATGAAGAGGAACGCAAAAGGGCAGCAGAATCGAATCTCAAAGGCGTGAAGATCTACCATGACTACAATGAGATGGTGGAGAAAGAAGACTTACATGCTGTCTGCTGTTACCGACGAAGTAACACGCAATCAATGCCTGTTTACTTCGATGCCGGGACTGCCAGACTAAACATATTCTCTAGGTCGAACCTAGTTTTCAGATCCTTCAATACATTTACCTTTGATCCGTAGGTTTTTCGTGAGCGCCTCAGCTGGCGACCTCGCCTGACGAGCGGCGTTATACAATGGCAGATAAGCCGTTGGTCGCCTGCTTAACTTCCTCTGCCATCTCAGCTGCCCACCGCTCTGACTCCTCCTGCAAACTTGCCTGTGTCACGAATCCTAGGCATTCCAGGAGATAGTGTGGATTTCGGGTCTCGAACACAGAGGGAGCCTGAGATTTTGCGGGTAGTCCATGGACTTGGTGGATAGACAGCATAGTGCCCGGATCAGTGGGCATAGTGGCGAGACGGCGTCCTATTACTTCGGCTATGGCCGGGCTGATAGTGGAGACATTATATGTGTAGCTGGAGCCAGATGCGGTTGGCGGAACAAGTGCACCGTTAGCGGCGAGCCATTCGGGGACATTAGTCGGGGCAACAGCATTTGCTAGAAGAGGACCGAGGCCAGCAATCTTTTCGCTCCAGCGTTGGCCTTCTTCGAGGTCGGCGCCGCTCCAGACAAAAATAGCGGCATAGCAACGCCCTTGAGGAGCGTTGAACGCAATTTGCTGGACAGTTACTTGAGGGGGAAGACCCTCTGAGTCAAGTAGCTTTTGATAAGTGGCATTAAAGTCGACGAATGTTTTGGTCATATCGGTGGAATCATAAATAATCGGACCGACCAGAAGCTACGAGGAACAATGCTAGGCTCTTAAACCATGGAATCGATAATATAGACCTGGAAACTTACACTGGTAAGGTGGGTAGACTTTGACTGTGAGGTCAAGGATCACACCATAGAGACCGGATACCTTCGAGAAGAGAGTTGTCGGCCTGGACAATCTCGCCGTCGGGGTGAACAAGGGTGGCGCGAAGGATCTGGTCTACTCCCAAGCCCCAGTGCGAAGAAAAGGGCCCATATCCGCCGTAGGTGGCCCAGCTGATGTAGCCTACAGATGGAACGGTTCCTATTGGGGTGACTAGACCCTCCGCCCAGAGTTTGTTGCCAAGCTCGTTCTGTAGGATCCCGCCTTGGACGGTAGCGATTTGCGAGATGGTAACATGAGTAAGAGCACGCAGATCAATAAGCAGGGCGTTATCCACGAGAGTCAGACCCTCTAGGTTGTGCCCGCCGGACCGTAGAGTGAACGAAAGAGACGTGGACTTGGCACATTTGACAAGGGCAGCGACATCAGCCGGGGATTGCGGCTTGACGATGGCCAATGGCCTGGCGTGATGGGAGCCATTGAAGATCTTGCGAGCATTCTCGTAGTCGGAAGAGGATGGCGGGGTGTATTGAATGGTGGGATGTCCTTGGAGGAAGGCCTCCAAGGCGGCTAACGGGGTAGTGCCGGTCATGATGAGGGCAAAATCGTGACCTATTTCTGGGTGGCTCAGAAGTTCAAGGGATGGTTTTCTACGACTTTATGGGGCTCATAGAAGAGTGGCAAGGCACTATACCGGACTTGCCAGGTGTAAAGTGCGCGTGTACCGTACACAATGATCAGCTTACAAGGTAAAGAGCCTCTGCCGGGACCACTGTCGTCCCACTAAGAAACAGGAAAGCAACATGTAACTAAATTATGGCTCCCAAATCTCTACGTAATGCATAGGGAGCCGGCGTGGGTTTCTGAGGTGCTGCTTTATTCCGGGGCCTTTAGAGCTTGGGGGCCAAAAGCCGGGGCTCTTCCCATGCTTTATACAATTTACTGGCACCCGACATGATACTAACTATACTGGCTAAAATCAAGACGGTCTTCAGACTCAATTATGTCCTGGGTCCAGAAAGATGACTATCGCCACAAGCCTCTTGACATCCATAACCGATTCTTCAAGTGGGCCGGGGACGTGGGCAAGCCCTTCGGTCGCGAGCACTGGTTAGTGACATTCTATGCGCAGCTGGAATTCCCTAAAAGGATCGACGCCGCGAATGAGCTACGGAGGGCATGGAAGGCAGTGCGATTCCGCCATCCAGGAATTGCAACGGTGCTTCACAGCGATGAAACTGAGAAGGTCTATTATCCCGTCCAAGACAAGGAGACGCTGGAGAAATGGTGCAAGGCAACATTCCGAGTGCAAGAAGACGCTTATTCGGCCAAGGATGTATTGAACCGACATGTTAAAGTGCCCCAGGTGACATGCTACTGGATCCCGGCAAGTAGCCAAGTGGCTCTCATCTCTTCGCATTGGCGGTGGGATGCCCATGCTGCGGCATTAGTGCTCAACAGCCTGTTGTCAGAGCTCGAAACCCCCTCGCCAGCACCCTCCTTCGATGGAAGCGAGGCGAAATATCTTGCCCCGTCTCTGGACGAGGTAGTAGGCATGCCCGAAACCTGGGAACCAGCTGGGTGAAGAAGGCCGACGAGTTGGTCGTGGCCGGTTTTGATGGCGCTCCCGGTATTGGTCTGCAGCCCTTCCAACCTGAATTCACCCCCGAGTGATACCAATTGGTCCGAAGTGTTCTTCTCTCAGGAGGAGACTAGTGCTTTACATCCAGCTGCACGCAAGCAAGGCCTTACGATAAGGACAGCTTTGCACACCTCGACAATTGTGAAAGTCTCCCAGTCAAGTCCCGAATCTCACGCACCGCGATATATTAGTTTCGGTTGTTTTGACTTACGGAAACACTTACCTCCCGCAGGGAATGAGTGGCGCGATGCTGCTGCGCTACGATTCACTGGTCGGCCCTTGAATGTACCAGCGCGCGCCTCCTGGAAGGAGCTTATCCAGACCATTCAGCCTTTTTACAGTTAGCCATGGAAGTCAGAAGAAAGCGATGCCATCTTTGTGCGCGTTCCGTTCACCGAGAAATGTCTCGCCATGATGGCTCTTGTGCCTCCTAATGCACCAAAGCCTGCGGATCCAATGATCAACAGCCTTGGTATCATTGATAACTCCATCAAGAACCAATATGGGCCAATCGCGGTCAAGGATGTCTGTTTTGTCAACACGAATCTCACGCAATCGATCACCATCGTTGTGTTTACGTGGAAAGGGCAGTTGCATCTCAGCGCAGAGTATAATGAGGTGTATTACACGGCTGGTTTTGTGGATAATTTCCTTCTGAGGGTGAAGGATGGATGACCTGGAGAACCTGGGCGTTGCAAAGGCCGCTTAAATGATTTCTATTGTCTACTAAACACATGTCATTCGGCTTCCATGATTTCATTTTATACCGCAAGATAAGATGTATTTGTGATGAGCTTCAAAGCCTGTAAGCAATCAGGTGGTTTCAATGCTAGCAGGCGAACTCTAAAGACCAACATGGAGGTAATATAATCTATCGTCATGAAACATCAAACAAGAGAGGATGCCTCACATATAGAAGAAGCTCTTTGCCCTCTCTCTCTCCAACGCGGCGGGTCGCCCAGAAGCGGTGATGATCTAGGCCTTCCAGCTTGAGCTCAGCTCCCACTTCGGATGACAAGCCCAGTCTACCACAGTATAAAGCTCATCTTCTCGTAGCATCGCAAACCCGAGACAGTGCCTACATCAATAGACACATTTCTGGCCCAAAAACCAACGGTGTCGGGCGAAGGCGTCTTGAAATATAGCTGAGGCATGGTACTGTGACTACCCGGCAATACATATCATGCCACCAAATGTAGATAGAATCGCGAAGAGGTCCAAATCGGCAGCTTATGGTGAAGATTCCATTTTCCCAGTGTTTGATTCAACAATTGAAAAGAATTAAAACTTACATTGAGAATGATAGAGGCTTGGATAACCCCCTTGACAGGCGGTATATGGGCTCACTCGAGCTAGAATCCAGTATCACGCCAATCCCACGGCCTTGACCTCAACTTGGACCTCATCATCTGCAAGTTCGGAAGTTAGATCATCTCGCACAAAATGGAAACTGTCGAGTTGGCCTGCAGAGAATTGCTGTTTCAGAGGCTCCGACTCAGAATCATGCTCCCCTCCCACATTTCGCGTCTCCATATCAACCTTGCCGTTAAAGTTTACATACTAATTCACGTCGTGAGCTTTACTCACACGCCGAATCAAAAGACTTGGGTTGAGCAACTACGGAAGATTCAAGATGAGTACAGCATCCAGTCGGAAGATATCTTTACCTTTGACGAAACTGGCTTTGCTATGGGAAGGAAAAGATATATTTAATAAATAAAGAAGAAGGGAGAAAAGTAGGAAGTAGAGACTATACACTGTACAAACCATGAAGCCAATGTATACAGAGGGATTCTTTATATCATGGCATATCTATCCATTAACCCTGTGGGTAGTAGGGCCATCTCCTGAGCAAGCAACTTGAAGGGTCTCCCGCTCGTAGTTGTATACTCGATAGAGAAGGGGCGATGGCTAGAAAGTCGGTAAAATGGACTCCACCTGCAGTTCATGATCGTACTTTCCAATTCGGGTCTACGCTTCTCATTCCAAGGTTGAGATCTAACAATCTCAGTTGGATACTGCATCTGTTCTTGCAATTCCAGTTCCGAGTACATTGCTACCTTATATTGTTCGACAGGTTACGAGCATCATATTCATAGATAGCTCTACTTTCTTATTGCTTTTCTATTATACTACCCTCGGAAGGCAGGCCAGGCACTCACAAGTTCTCGAGTCGACGCACTCCTACAAATGGACCCCGGACAGCCCGAAGATGACAGCAGCGAACAGCCTCAGCAGTCTTCAGACACGCCTTCAGAACCCCAAGTTTCTGTCGAAGGTTCAACTGCTCGTATCAGAAGGGAGAATCAGCTCTAACACAAGCTCATCACGTAGTGCCACCAATCCAGCCATCGGCAGTCCTCCCTCCGAGCGCCATAGTCCCTACGGAAGGTTCAACAACCACCCTCGAGTCGGTTGGCGAATGGAAATGTCTGACCTATCTAACGATATCACTCTATCTAGAGTCCGCACAGCCACCGCCGATTGTGTCTCCACCTCTACGCCCTCGGGCTCCAGCTCCAAATTCAAGTTCAGACTCGCTCCCGGATACCAGACTGGGCCCTCATTTGATTCGAGATCTTGGGGAGAATGTTGCCGCGTCACAACAAGGACGAATAATGCCGTCGAGTATTGATTCGGTTGGTCACGTCTTCTCAGAACCAAGATGAAAGCGAACTGATGCTGGGTTGATCAGCCGCCAAACAGCCCTTCAGGATCACGCCCCAGCGCAACTCGCCGGGACACGCAGTTGGCTAAGATAGGCAAAGAATTGAAAATAGAGGATAGCAGTAGTGAAAGCGTCGCCAGTGAGTCCCGTACACCGATTTACTGTCAATGGCTAAGCATACATAAATGTCAGTGGTGGGAGACGGAGTGCAGTCATCCTCGAGCAGGCGGCCTCGAAAATCGCATATTTCTGATCCAGTTTCTGACAGTCTCGTTAGCTCTGGGGATGCATCGGGAGAGCAGGAAGGTGCCTCATCTATGGCTGATGTGACGTCTGTGCCGAAGGGTCTGGAGTTACGGCGATCCAACCGAGCAGGTATAGTGAAACGGAAGAAAGCGGAGAGGGAGAAGGAGAGGCAAAAGAAAGAGAAGGAGGAGAAAGAGAAAAAGGAGAGACAGAAGCAGGAGAGACAGAGGAAAAAGGAGCAGAGCAGACAGGAAGATGATCCCCCAAGTGCCCAGCGGCCCGCGAGGTCAAAGGGAACACCAGGAAAAAGGTCAAGGGAATCGACCGAGTTATCAGAGAGCAATGGCAAATCGGGTTCCAAGTCTCAGGGCAAGCAACCATCGAAGCGAGGGAGGAAGTCATGACACAATGATGGAGCGATGCACCCAACAAATAGCCAGTAAGGATGCAGTGACAAGACGACCAAAATGGCGATGTGCAGCCACGACGGTTGTAATCAGTTTGTAACGATAGAACTCCATTGCAGTTGGGCAACCTCTCTTGTGTCTGTCCGTCCCACGCTGCAAGTAGTATTGTTGTCCCACCAGCTCACCAAGATGACTGGTGGATTAACTCGAACAGAGCCATTGACCCCGTATCACCAAGATTGATTGCAACTCGATAGTAACGCACAGAGCTGCAAGTGACTTGTCAATGAAGATCCAGGCAGGAGAGTGTCTCTGGAAAGCCTGTCAGCTCGAAGCCCGTCAAACGTGGTATCCCGTTCGATATTCTATCGCATTCCTCCGAATCCCGATGACTCGTAGACCACTAGAGAATAACCCATCACCAAGCGAAATAAGACCACGATGATCGACCGCAGAAACCCGTCAGGCAGCCCGGCACGAGGCGAAGCGATGAGAGTGGCACTGACAGCGATCGGTGCCTCCCGTCTTTCGAATTTCGACACGATGGATTTTAGTTCCGGGACCGTCGCCTTAGCAATCCAGAAGGCGGGTGAGAGTCTGAGAGGCCGCCAATGATATTAACGATAGAGCGATGATTAGCCGACCGTTACGTGTCATGTCTGGGATTGATCATCGGCATGTCAGGAGATAGAGGGAGACTAACTACGCCGTGATACTCGGTCGTTGATTACGGAGGAGTGTAGATGAGGTTAGTGTGAACGAGATCCGGTAGTCTACCTACTCAGGAGTAAGCAGGGTATGAGTGTGAGATAGAAGAGAGGAGAGTCTTCTAGAAGGGTTATCTCGTGGCAGGTAACTATACAACCCTGCCACAAGTTGACTCGGCATTTGACTGGAAGAGGGACAGTATCGACCCCTCTTCACGAGGATAGTACGGAGTACTGTAGTAATGGATTATTCCTTGCAGGGATTCCCTAGACCAACGTTCATGCATGCAGCCAGCTCACCGCTGTTTGGTTGGAATGTTGACAGAGTGATAGTGTTGAGTCCTTGACAAATCCAAGCAGAAGCAGAAGTACAACTATTCTTGAGTTAATTTGAGATTCTGAAGAAGCAAAAAGGCCTGGCCGCCTGGGCTTCCAGGTGTCGAGTGACACTTCTTGATCCGGAAGTCCCAGTTCCACGAATACGCGCGTAATTAAACATCCCGGTACCGCTAACAGGATTCCCGAGAGTTTGACCCAATGAAAGCGTCCGGAACATTGTACGAGACGATACGGCTGCAGCTAACCTGGACGGGGATCCACTGGGACTTTTGCTGTTGATTGTCCTCCCAAATCCGAATCCTCCGTCCTCTTCTCTTCTCTTCTCTTCGGCCCTGCTTCAAATTTCTGTTCTCCCTCTTCTCTCCTTTCCTATCCTATCCTCATTCCCTCTCCAGTGTAAACTCTGCAATCAACCACTATCCAGGAACCACCAGGTTTCTATCCGCAATCACCATATCTAACTCGGCCTGCTCCCGACCCATGGAACAGGCTTAGGGTGCCGACTCGGCTCAGCCCAACACCCGCCAACCTACAGTCACCCCCATCGAATTGATGATTGCATGACGAAACGAATAACCCTTAACCTTTCGACTTCTTATCCCATATTTCCCTCCCATATTTCCCCCCGATATATAAAACACACCGGATTATGCCCCTGGCCCAAATGGACGCCCTGGGCGCCTTCGCCTTCCTTTCCGACAATCTCCCCGACTGGATGACCCGACTCTCCGATCTGACCACTCATACCAGGGTCAAACATGCTGAGTTCGCTGAAGCTTTCAAAAAGCATTCCACCGCCCCGTTGAAACCTCGCAAACTCCGAAACAGCTCTGTTTGCTCTATCCAAACGAACTCGCTACGAAATGAAGGAGGGTCTCTTCGGAAGGCGGGGGCCGAGGATGGGGATATCTCCTCCCTTGCCTCGGGCGATGGCCTTGCTGTTATCAGCACGCGACATAATCTAATCATCCACTATGACGGGTATACCCAGAAGGCGCTGGAGGAATTGGTTCGGAATATCGGCGCCGCGAGGAATAACTTGAGGAAAGGCAAAATGTCTCAATTACCGTTGCCTGGTGGGCCGCGCTCTGCAGCGAGGAGTGCCGCCCGCCCGATGCTCCCTAACCTTGACTCTGCACCGGATGATCAGCTCCTGGCTAACATTCGGAGTGCCCGCACTCGGGGGCCACCGCCACCGACTCGAGTACAGCGGCAGTCGCCGTTTGATCTCACGGATAAACACCTGGAATTGGCCCATAGTTTTTGTGAGACCGCGGCATACCACTTTCTCCGTGCGGGAGGATGTCAGTCGCAACTGAGTAGTGTGAAAGAGAGATTCACGGTACTGCTGAAGATTGCTACTGAGGAGGTACAGAGACTTGAACAGGAGAAAAAGGAAAACTCCGTCGAGGAAAAACCCGAGAGCCCAACTAAAGCTCCAGAGCAAAAATCACAATCCCTGAAACGTCCAGCCTCAAGCGAGGGATCAATCGAAGTCGACGACGAACAAATAGAGGTGGAACCCATTGATCTGTCAGCCTTTCGAGTCGGTCGTATTCGCCGTTAGCACCTCATCATTCATTCATCTTTTTTTTTTTTTTTTTTGGGTTCATCAGTCATCAGCGGGATCATCTATTCAATTCTTTCCTTAAGCGTGTCCTTGACTGAGCGTGGCGTTGGCTGGAGTTTCGGTTTTTCAGCATCGACATTTACTCTACATATATCACTCATCCTCATTCCTTCGCTTGCATCTATCTATCTATCTACCGGATGATGGCCGTGCTTCGTATCTACATACACAAATAGCATTAGGTTCATATCCATATCCATAATGCATTCTCGCTTCAAAGTTCATCTTGACTACCAGTCTATCTATTTATTACGTGAAACATATCACATATTACATTACACAGTACGGAGTCACAGTTCGATACTCTGTACTCGTAGATCCCTGGTGGTAAGACTGCCTCTCCCCTGAACTTTGATAAGCTCGAGGAGGATTTCTGGGTGACGGCGTGGCCCGGGGGGGGCGTTCACTAGTCTCGTATTTGTGGATCAGGGATGACAGATTATGGCGGCAATCAATACTGTTTCTTTTTATTATCCTTCACTGCTGAGTCCTGGCTCCTGACTCCTGAGGGAAGGATACACCACATCTGATGTGGTTCATGCCAGACGCGGGCGGCGGCGGTACGGGCCTTTTTTGGCGGGGGTGGTGGGGGGGTGGCATTATGGGCTGGGCTGGGCACTGGGCAGGATTGGGGATGTTGACTACTACTAGTAGTTTGGGTAGGCTACTTAAGTACTCCGTACGTAGGTAGAATCAATCATTATTTACGTCGAACTTTACTGCTCAGCTAAAAAGGTGTACAACAACAACAATCAGGCCTGGGAGTACCTACCTACCTACAGTGAATCCGCGGTATGATATTACAAGCTCCGATGTAGTTAGTTAGAGACCTAGTGAGTAGTAGTGAGATCCTCGACATTATTACGAGGTTTTCTTTCCTCACTCATGTCGCTCGGAATGCGCTTCCAACGTCCCATACATACATAGCCTTTTTCTTCTTTGTTTGACGGTTTACCCCGCCTCTTCTCTCTCTCGCAACTTAACTTAGATAGATAGATAGCTTACAACTAGGTGGAGAGATCGACAAGCTGGATGCTACCTGAAAAAAGAAAAAAAAAGAAAAAAGAAAAAGAAACAGTTGATACTTTGAGAACAGGGTCAGAGCTGCTGCTGCTCTATCGCGGGGCATTGTTGTTGAGACTGCAGTACCTATCTCACCGCAGGAGGAAGTTCCAATGAGGGATACGTAACCCTAACCCATAAATATAGACTTCACTCTGTTATACGGGTGTAGAGTGGTTGTGACAAACATTAAACTGGTAAAACAAAAAAGGGGGTAACAGATAGTACAGTGTTCGGCTGGAGTGCATAACAGAGTTGATTTGATATCTTTGTCTTTCTTTGCTGGGTAGATATTGGGCAATCAGAAGAATAAATTCATTCATTGGGCAATTAGCTTGTGGCCATATCGTCCTGAGCTAATGATCAGATAAGTTAGCTACAATTGACTAAGTGGTGCCGCAGGGTGCAGTCAATAATGTCAATCGAAGGCGTCCACACTATGTAAAAGCCTTATCACACCCCCTATAAACCATGTGCGCTGTGTGATGTATCCAACTTCAGACGTCATGCTCAGCGCCTCCAGTTCAGAAGCTTTTCATTCGGGCGAAAAGGCAACCCCCCTACGGCACAGTCACCTTGTCTTGGAAGGATTTGGTAACTATTGAATATGCGAGTGATACCATTCTCTGACGCTATGGCCAGTAGTAGAGCATCACCTGAAGAGAATGCCATTTCATCACAGGCCCTTGCACTGCCTTTGAGTGCGCAGCAAGATTCACTAGTGGCAGGGTCATAAATACAAAGTGATGTGTCCAATAACAAGGATGTGATAATTCTACCTCCTGGTGAGAATTTCACGCTGGTCGCCAAATCCTTGTGATGACCGATTTCTTCTGATATAATAGGCTCGTCAAAGTTCCATAGGCGTTGTGTCCCATCCAAAGACGATAAAGTAAGTATTTGATGGTTTGGGGATACCAATACTTGGCTGATACTGTTTGAGTGATCGGTGAGAGTTTGCTTCACCGACCAGGTGGTTGTATCCCAGATGTAGGTGCAAGGCTGGAACATGTCGCCAGTGGCCAGTGATATGCCGTCCGAGGAGAATGCCAATGTTCTAGCTCTATGGCTGCTACTAATAGGATTCACTGATGGATGCTGGATTTCAAGTCGTTTGGGTGAGGCATTTGAAGTAGTATCCTATAGTTGTAGCCCCTCGGTATAACCATTATCCGCCATTGAGAGAACATTGTTTACATTGCACCACGAGATAGTCCTCAGCTTTTCTGTCTGGAAATAGGGAAGTCTGTTGCAGGACCCCCGTGGCACTGTTGTAGATTCGGACTTTGTAGTGTAAGCTGTTGGTGATGACATTATTGTCATGAGCCGAGAAAGAGAGACAGCTGATGCGTTGCTCATGGCTGTTAAACACGCGCTTCAAGATAAGGGAATTAGAATCCCAAACCCTGGCCTGGGCGCCGCCAGTGGCGATCAACAAACCATTATATGGGAAAGCCACTATGTTTCCCACTACCAAGGCATGATGGAAGGTATGCAGTGAAGAGCTGGCAGTGATATCCCATAGATATGTTTTTTGTCAAAGATGCGGAAACAAGCTTCTCCCTATCTTTAGAAAAGGACATGGATAATGCCATATGAGGATAGCCAGTGACCTCCTCTATAGAACACCTGTTACTCTATCCCAAAAGCAGGTGAGCCCGTGCCTGTAATTGCGGTTGGCACCTGGTTTAGGAGGCTCATAGCCTCTATCCAATATAGAACTCTCGCTTTCATGGGCTTGTAGGCTGGGCTGTCAACTGAGAGGGCACGATCTAATGCATGCATTGAAAGGTTCTGAAGATGATAGACCCAGTACTTGCATGCATACCAGAAATGTCGAAGCGCGTTCAGTCAGGTCACCTTGGTCAATGCACCTAACATCAGCAGCAGGGTCTGATAAATGACATATATCCTTTCTGAGATAGTCACTCATGGCTACAAGGAAGATTTGCAATGCAAACCCGTGGTGATTATGGTAGATGTAGTGGATGAGTGTGATACTGTCCATCATATCTGGTTGATACCCGAGTTATTGATACAGGCACGGAAGCTCAAGAAGAGCAGATATCGTGGCCAATTACCAACTTCGTCGTGTCGAGGAGAATGCAGAGCAGATTGTTCACTACCACATTGAATCCAGTAGTGTCATTGCTGATGTCCAAAGATTCTTGGAGGACGAATTCCACCAGCTTCAACAGATGTTGAACCAGAACAAACCCCCACCTACCCAAGCCGAAATTGAAACTGCTGTTTTGAGAGCCAACGCACTTTTCATCTATGTTGCAACTTCATGTCGGATGACCTCTGATCAAACTTTACACCACCATACTGCGCATGGAACTACCCTCGCCGTCTGGTGCGAGCAACGGCCAGCTGAACATTGAGTACTTCAAACTCATTATAGGCTTTCAATTAAAACGCTTCACGCTCTCCTCGTCAGTTGTCCCAAGCACAGTGACGCCCTGCCACAAAAACTTGATCAGATATAATTACTAGAAATCTCCAGCGACTTAAATGCCCCCATTGCTCTGTGTAACCTCTGGTGAAAATGTAGGGTGTTGATGATATGGTTTCATGAACAATTAATTTTAACTGTCGTAAGATCTTGATCAAAGACTGAACCCAGGCATAACTGGTGAATAAAGCTGCCAAAGAACTTTTTGGCTTGATACCCTCGGTGCCGAGAGAAAAAGAAGCTTGCACCCAGTGACCTCTCATATGAAAAGGTACTGGCGGCCGTTTTTGCAATCCCAGTTTTCCAGACTGCAGCTAGACCCTGAAGCCAGAAAATGGGCCGGGAATCTTTGCTGATGGCTCATTGAATGATTTGAACGAGTGACAGAACAAGAGTGCTCTCTAGGCAGGCGGAGATGCCTTGAATCCTGATTAAATCAAATGTCACATCAGCGTGTAGTATATCATGGAACTGTTGCATGCCATCCTGCATTATCAAGTCTGAACTAGTCTCATTGTCCGGAGTGGCGTTGTCAATGTGCTCGGTTAACACGTCCTGGCTGGATCTGTCTCTTCCATCATCCCCATCCGACGGGGGTCTTCGTTTTCGATTTTGTGCAAGTGGCACCGGAACAGGAATCTCTGCAATCCATTAGAATTATGAAGGCTGTATGGATTACAGGTTATATGCCAGGATGTTGCTGGACTGTTCTCCATTCCTCCACTATTGCTTTTGCATATGCTGCGGCGGTAACAGCAGCATAATCCTGCCATAAATTATTCTCTGTGACTATCTGCATAGTCCGAGGCACCCTTTACAAGAATAGTAGGTAATAAGTCCCAAGTACCTGTGCCTTCCATCTCAAATGCAATAGCATTATTTCTTGTTGCAATCTTGTTATGGTAATATCTACTCTTTAGGACAAACCCAGCGGATGCAAATTGTCCAAACCAAATGAAAGGTGTTCTTGAGGCATGTACTCCAATTGCATTACTAGTCCGTGTCCCATCAGGGTGAAGTCCGGTAGCATCTCGGAGCCTTTGTCGAGATACTAGGACAGCCTCACCACACCCAAATGTTTCACAGGAACTTTGCAACGCAGTAGGGCACACTTTGCTTGTCGAAAACTGACATCCTGCACACCCTCCACAGAGTCCAAGCTCATAGTGTTTATGCCAGTGATGGGAAGGGTATAGTTTGTCTTTGTCAAGTCCTGGATATGGTCCCCTGCTCCGAAGACCTTCCCAGATGGTCTGGCTATATGTGACTGTTTTCTTCTAGAGGCGTCCAAGCGCACTGCCACCCTGTCGCCTCTGAAGGAAGCCACGAACCTCGACAGACGGACGACCAAGGACCTCTTCCGTCCTGGTGCGGAGCACGAGCCCACCTGAGTAATGTTGACCAGAACTTGTCTTCACGGCGCCGGAGCTAATTACAACATTACTCAACGCGATCTTGTCTGGGATTTTATCCTGGGTATAAATGTTCTTTCTTTTGCCTCTGGGTTGAGGAGCAGGTGCTTCTACAAACCTTCCATCTGCAAGAAAGATACTACTGGCCCGCTGGTTAGCCTCAGGGTAAGCCACTCGAGTGGTTCTAGGGAGGAGACAGGGAATCTCTGCTGTTCCTCGGGAGTCGCATCCACGGCCTGTTGGAAGCTATCCACTTTTACCAACCAGTATGGAGGAAAGGGAAAGGAGACCCAAGGGGCTTATATCTGGTGTGAATTCTTTAGATAGCACAGAGCTAATTTCATGATTATCATGCTGCGAAGAAGAGGGGTATTAACTTATTAAGTCAGTGTAGATTACAAGGCCGGGAGTGATGATAGAGAATTTAGAGGAGAATATTTTTGACTGGAAGTTTGATTTCTTGGAGATGGCCGATGCAGGGGAATCTGAGACTTGATAGTAGGATTTGTGTAATTTAATTCTATGGCAGATCAAAGACCTCTTCCCATACTTCAGTGTAGGTCTACTTAGAGACTTCGGCTGGTTTTCCGTTGGGTTTGGATTGGTCACGTCGCTTTATCAGGGGTTGCATGACTACGGTTCTTGGTGTCAGCTTGGGCAAGGAAGTTGGTTTCCTGGGGAGGATTGATGGGATTATTTGTGTACAGGACAAGCAATGTGCCCACGCGTTTGGGATGTTCTATGGATTCGAGAGTTCTGGCCTATAGGGAGGGAGTGAGAAGCCCAGCCACAGATACAAAGAGAGATCTGGAATCGGGAAATCATAGCCTTGCACGATATCGATAGATAAAAAGACTGAGGATACAACTAGCCTGCGGTCAAAGAAGCAATTTCTGGTTCAAAGAAGATGAAAGTAACGCCTTTGTCTAAGCGTTCCAGGCATTATGTGTAGCTTAGGAACAAGCGCTCTTTCTTCCCAGTGATAACAAGAGACAAGAGACTTTGTTTTATATCCATCGAGAGTGTTTGATCCAAATACAAAGGCAACGCCTAAATTCGGTTATTTGAGGTAGAGCAAAAAATCCCATTATGCTCTTTGACCAGAACCAGGACAAAGAAGGCAAGGTTATATAAGCCCTAACCTGCAGTAGCATATGTAGATATCAACCACCACAACCAACAGGAACACAGCGTGCCTTCACAAGCAAACGTTCTGCAAGTTATCTCTGCTTTTTGGCGACTAGCAAAATTTGAGATCCCATGTCAGGTATTTTTACTGATACGGTCTCGGAGTGTTCAGAGTTGACCGAGATGTCGGACCTGCCCCTGGTTACTCTATCTGAATTTTCCGTTTTAGAGAAGCGCGCTAAAATGTCCGATCCATATGCGTTCGAAGATTTACTTGACAACGCTCCCCAACTGTACCTTGGCATGACGGACCTCTATAACGGGCTTCCCAGCCACTGGGTCCTCATGCTGGTGAAGCCAGGTGAGGAAAACTGCATTATGATCGATGTAGACGGAGGATATCCCCCATCAACCTATAAAGTGCGTATCGATCCGGACAAGCGGTTCGACACCGGGGGGATTGCAACGAGGCACCGACTTGTCACCACCAGGGCGTTTGATGAAGCCAGCGTTCAGGGACGCTGCTGTGTCTGTTCCCCCACAGCATTGTCAGAGGTACGTCCTCGCTATTGTCAGGAAATTAGAGGCTAAAGGTATGGTTCGTGCGGGCACTGCTGATGGGTTTACCCCGATGCTGGAACCTGGGATTTTCGAAGGCCCTGTGCGGGAGGGGGCTCAGAATGAGTTGTTGGTCATTCAGGGGAAGAGGAAATAAGCTGTCTCCTATGCAAACACGTTTCATCTAATGAGGATAGGTGGTTGATTTTCCAGAATTGGAATACTACATTTCTTAGCAATCGTGGTAAGTTGTTTCTCACAGATTTATAATTAATTGTTGAGTTTGAAAATATATCTTGCATCATTTTTAGGATTGGGATCTCTTTGGGTGGATAATATTTAAGAATCTAAACCACGTAGTTAGACAGTGTCTATATTCCTACCAACAATCCGAATCTCATGTTGGTAAATGAGGATATTTTTGTACTAGATAAATATACAGCCCATGTTATCAGATCGTATGTGGATATAGTTAGACCATAATCTTGACAAACCAATCCCCAATATCCATGTAACAAACAAAGAAGTCAAACCGGAACTCGGCACAGAGACTTCAATAGGATTATTATCTACAGCCGTTCACTGGATGTCTAGTAGGCCACCTCCAACAATTGCAATCCCTCCAAGAACTGACGCCATCATCCCACGATCTCGAACATTGCATCATATAACGACGATATTGCTCTTTCCAATCAATAGATACATATCACCGTGTAAAACCATCCATTTCCCAACGTACATTCAGACTTAGAGACATTAAAATATAACCCAAACCAGTACCTTCTCTACTAAAATCATATATCAAAAATGTCCAACCTCCAATCCCGCCAACACATCTCCCCAGACTCCAACCACGCAATAACTCTACACTCCAATTTCAACCCCAAGATAACCTCCCACGTGCCCCCCGAGCCCATCAGGGAAGAAATAACCCCGCCGCGAGACCGTGCTCATTTTGCAGATCCGGAGAAAAAAGCGCTGTTCTCTGTTGCGAAACGCGTTGATCTCACAGAGAGCGTTGGGACTGTGCTTGAGAATGTGCAGATTTCGCAATTGACAGAGGAGCAGCTTGACGAGTTGGCGCTGCTGGTGACTGAACGTGGGGTGGTGTTTTTTCGAGAGCAGGATTTGGATACCCCGGGGCAGGTTAGGGTTTTTGAGCATTTTGGTACGCTTACTTATTTCCTACGGATTTCCTTTTTTCCTTTTTTATTTTTGCTGACAGGGCTGTAGGGATTCTGGATCGGCATCCGGCGCAGAAGGTACGTTGCACCCTTATTAGTATACTTCTAAACTCAAGAATAGGTGCTGATAATCTGTATAGGAGCAGAAGGTACGTCGTCTACTAATAGTAGCATTGTCCAGCCAAATACCTCTAACTAACTCTTGCAGTTCGTGAACATCAAGGGTAGCCGGGAAGACCACCGTGAGATCCTCACGTATACCCCTTGGGTAACTATGTCATGACTAAAACGAGCCGTTGAGCTATTGTGTCTGACCTTGCCTCTCAGCCAAGCGGAGACTTCCACGCCGATACCTCGTTCGAGATTAACCGTATGTTGTCTCTCTTCGCTACCCACCTACCTACATTCAGATAATATAGTTAACAACCAAATAGCACCCTCATACTCCCTCCTCCGAATGGAAGAACACCCCGAGGTCGGCGGAGATACTGCATGGGTAAGTACTTAAACATCACCTGCAAGTGCAAACCCAGCTAACAAAACCCAGGTCTCCCAATACGGCCTCTACGACGCCCTCAGCAACGCATACAAGAAGTTCCTCGATGGATTACACGCCGTGCATACATCCCGTCTGCAATGTTTGTCTTTCTCCTCCTTCCCACTCCCAAACTAGGAAAATAACCTAGCCCTAACGCGAAAACAACTAATGTAATGTTATATAGACGACACAATCATCGACCTCTGGGGTGCACGCCCAAACCGCCCCCCAATCGATACACACCACCCAGCCGTCCGAACACATCCTGTGACTGGACTCAAGGCGTTGAATGTGAATCCGGGCTTTGTTACTGGCTTTGCGGAGTTGAAGAAGGTTGAGTCTGGTGCGTCTCTCTCTCTACTTACTTGCCCTGGGGAGTTGATGATAGATACGCTAATGCGTTTTGGCGGTGTAGATAAAATCCTCGACTTCCTAGCATATCACATCCACTCTGCGGATGATCACTCTGTCCGGTGGAAGTGGGCTGTTGGGAGTGTGGCCATGTGGGATAATCGGTGAGTATATATATATATATTTCACTTAGGGCTAAGGAAGAGGATACTAATTTGAATAGGTGTACGCTCCACCGTGTAATCCCAGGGACATATGAAGGAAAGAGAAGTGGGATTCGAACGACGGTATTTGGAGAGAAGCGTGAGTGTCTCCTAAATAAGAGTTGAATGTGGCGAATATTGATACGCTGACAATGGATTCAATAGCGTACTTTGATCCCGCGAGTGAGAGTCGGAATGAGCAGGCACTGAGAGAGAAGCAGAAGCAGACGCAGAAGGAGGAGGAGAATGTAAAGGCCGGGGAAGTGGGTGTGGAAACCCCTGCGTGAAGAGTATCTGTTGTGATGACTAGCGGCGCTGAAAATTGCCCTCATTGAACCGTCCGTCTGCCGCCCACCACCACCTGCCATCAGCGGGAATCTCATTGCCACTAGTGGTATAGTGTCTAGTACTTCAAGGATAGCTAATACAGAACTAGAGACACTTGTATTGAACTAATAGTGATATTTGAAGGAACATCACTGTTAGGGATGTAACTATCTCTATCGGAACGACTCATGATATGATCGCCCGCGTGCCTAAAGAGGAAGGCAGTAGATCGGGTTGGAGCCCTAGCCACCACGTGCCTCGCTGCTCCGCTACCTCCGACATATCCCGTAGCTCTGACATTTCCTAACATCGAAGCTACAACACTAACAACAGCAACAACAATAGCCGTGACAACCGTGACAGTATGGACAATCATTAATGCCGCATACTTGTCGAAATTTGGAGATAGGCGAGACCTTCTATAATCAGGATGACACCAGGCTTTTCAGTATCCGAGGATACTGAAAAGCCTTGCAAGGTGACATTCTTTGTTGCAGCATGCCAACACAATATTGGCTGCGCGTTGGACACTTTTGGAGTCTGGACACTTTTGGAGTCTGGACACTTTTGGAGTCTGGGCACTTTTGGAGTCTGGACACTTTGGAGTCTGAATACAGCCGTTCTCGAAATTGGCTTCACCAACAAACATATGACAGTTGTTTTTCTGCACCACTACCAAGACCTTAGCGTGAGTAGCTTATTGAGCCACCAGCACTTAAATGAGGGTCTGGAAGCATCAATGCAAACTAGTGCAAACTGAGCCGTCGAATGGTTTCCCTGGAACAGCGGTATAGCAAGCTGTCAACTTCCTGCCTGTTCCTATCCTAGGGTAATATATTCATCTACATAAGTACCTTCCTCCGTACATTACTAATATATGCGTGCTTGTGTATCTTGGCTTTCATTCATTTGACAATATAAAAAGTTTATGATGTCAAGTTAAACTATGATCTTGCCATGTCTTCCCAAAAGAAAATTACCCCATATCGGCTATCTATTTATTCTAGGTAATATCTCATTATCCTGAACAGGAGTTGCACCCGCCTCCAGAAGAATGTCCACAACCAGTGGATGGTTTCGTTTCTTAGCTGAGGTCAGTGCATTAGCATAGACACCCCCAGGGGCATTTACACTGGCACCAGCTTGAAGTAAGATCTTTACCAGATTCACGCGTCCATATCTAGCCGCAGCCTGAAGAGCATTTCCATGATACCCGCCTTGAAAGTTAACCTCCGCACCAGCATCTAACAGGGCCCGGACAGCATCTTCACTCCCATAATGCGCCGCTGCTTCGAGTGCACACCCATACATAGAGCCTGTTGCGTTAGGACTAACCCCTTGATCTAAAAGAAGCTGAATCATCTCCACGCGTCCAACTTCAGATGCTGCATACAGTGCGTGATTCACGGATGTCAGGTTGAAGTTTTTCTGCGCAAATGCATGATCTAAAAGCATGTGCATAATCCTTGGGCTTCCAGAAGCAGCGGCGGTCAAGGCATTTCCGTGCACACCTTTGTGTCCTGTGACATCTGCTCCATACCGGAGCAGGAGTTGAATGACGCTTTCATCTCCACTGCCCCGCCCCACAGCAACCTGTAGGGGGGTTCGACATTGTCCATCCTGCGCATTGATGTCTGCCCCGCTTCTCAAGCACTCCTCTATTTTAGCTATGTCCCTATGTTCGACCGCTTGATGGAGGTAGGTAGTTCGCAAATCGGTCATCGGAAGGGGCACGCTGAACCCAGTGTAGTCGTGATAATCATCATAGTCATAGTCCTCGAACATACTAAAAGACTCGCAGTGTTAGGAATAATACTCATGCATTCAACAAGATGGCACAACTTACTTGAAGAGAAGAGTGAATGAGAGTGAATAGTTTCGGTAAGGCCTGCTAGGACCTCCAGAGGCGCACAACAACTCATTCGGCCGGCCTTGCTGTCTGAGCAGCGGTGTCCTTTATATGGTTACATTTACCCCACTTTGGGCACCGACCAGGTGTTCAGTAACTCCTTCACTCTGTTCCTGTGATTTAGGACATTGATAAGGTCGTCGAAATAAGGAAGGCTGAGATTACATTGACTGGCTTCCAATGAAGGATGAGAGCTGTGCATGGGATATGCAACAATAACATGCCAAGATACACTAGAGCAAATTGGGGTAGTATATCAGCCAAGCACAAGCACGCGTGGCAATAGCCTTCATAGTTGCGATCGCCAGGCTTTTTGCGTACGCCCCTCACTGGGGTCGCATACTGATACACGCTGTAAGCGCTGAAGCGACATGGCAATTGTGGCAAAGGATTCGTGGCCATATTGAGCATGAGGAACAAGCGGGTCATGTAACGAAGTCAACAGAGTAGACAGAGACAGGCCAGGCAGCGAGTGTTTTGTCCTGTAGGTTGCGCTCCATCTCCCCGATGAGATCTGGTTCAGGTGAAAGGAAAGATTGGGTGCGGAAGGGGCTGGTAAAAGGTGCCGTGGAACGACGGGGTGAGGGTATGGTGAGGACTCAGTGGCAGTGACAACACCAAAAGAGGTTCGGGAGTCAAAACCTACATTGGAAGACATATTCACCAGAGATGACCTCGGCACCTTAGCGGGGTAATTGGCGGGTCGCCCAGTTCTCGGGGGCCACTTCGGGTTGTGTTTGTTTGGGAAATTCTGGCAATTGAGCGGGATACTGTACTGTAGGTTGCAGGCACGATTCTCATAGCCCTGTGGGAATATTGCTACAGGGTGCACGAGATTTGGACAGATGTAACAATATCTCACCTGCAAAGATTGGAGATAGGTGTGGCGAATGAGCAAATCTCGCCATGCAATGAGGTTCTAACGTACATGCGTGCGCTTAGAGGAGGTATGACACTTCTCCTCTCCGAGGACAAGAAAGACCAGGATGTTGCAATGCGCCTGATACGATATGGAGCGAATTATGGCAGATCCTGGATTGGAAATCATGGGAAGCATTCAAACAATTTCTTCGGCATGACTCACCTTCCATCCCTCCTCAAGCTCATCGACGCCGCAGAGACGAGGGTTCAAGTTCTCCTTGAGCTGTGTCGTGCGTACCCCAGTATCTCTGATGCTTTCATCATTCGCTATCTTAAGGATGATAAATCATGGGGCTATGTGTCTCCTGTCCAGGTGATGAAGGAGAAACCACGCTCGAATAAAAGAAGAAAGTTCGAGGCCGACCCTGCGAGAGGTTTCTCGGAACTGGAACCTCCATATGATGAAAACTGGTACTTCACTTCCCCTAGTCACTCCCCCCATGTGATGGCAATGGACCGGGTAGTCCTCGCAGAAGAGCTACAAAACTCCGACTCAACCTTTGACTATCTGCACGACGACCCGGATGAAAGGTCCATTGTGAGCTTTGACCTTCAGATGGGCTGCTACGATCTTGCAGCACTCTTCGTGAGGAAAGACTCACGATCACGGAACGACAGATTTTCAGATACCGTTCCCATTGAGCTGGTAAACGACCTGCTCCAAAGTGAGACTCTCTTGAAATATCCGAGGTGATGGAGTATTGATTGAGATATTTCAAAGGCTCTGGAGTTGCTCATGGCAGATCCCTTCTCGTTCTTGGGGAAAGCGTGGATTATTACCAGGCCCATTTGCCACAAACTCGGGTATCTATCCGTGTGATCAAAGACCCCATATATAACTGGAAGTGGACTCGTCAATATATCGATTTGATTGAGACGAAGGGGCTAGTTCCTGTCTATCGCAATAAACGGGGCAAAGTGGAGGGCGATTCACAAGATGAAGCCCAGGAGGAGACCCTGCTATATCAGTATCATATGAACGTTGGGCTAGCATTCGCTATCATTTTACTGTTTGAAACTGGAACAATAAGTGTTCATCCAGATGATCTGAAAGATGTGATAGCAATCTCATGTGGCAACTCACTTTTTATTGCTCGAAGCCTCTTACAAGATCCGATCCACTCCCTCAGGTCAAACCAGTGTGCGGTAGTTCACGCGATTGGCAACGTGGGTAAGCCAGGGGTTGCCCTCATGCATTCCCCTGCGGGAGTGGAAATCAGAGAACATGATATCGATCGCTGGCACGTCGTCAGTCACAGCCAATTTGATGGGGGTCGGTCAGATGGGGTCCAGTTTGAGAGCACTTCCCTGCACATGTCCTTTACAGGAGGTAAAGGCCCTGTAAGCGTGGGGCCTTCTGGCTTCCGTGGTATGGATGCCTACTACCTGGAAACAAAAGTATCCCTGTATGATGGGGGTGAGTGGGTTGCCGACTTGGATATCCTGAAGGCTCTCGAGCGGTCACGGTCATGGGCCTCGCATCTGGAGCAATCCAAAGAGGCTTGCTCTCATGATGCATCCTTCACGCACAGTGGAATGAGATTGGTCGCTATTGATTGCTGGGAGGAGATTCTTAGTCCTCCTCCAGCCGCCCTTATTCTCCACCCCGGGCCGTCCTGGATGGCAAGGTTGGCGGGTCTCAGTATTGGCTCATCCAAACGGTACAAATGCGTCAGCCTACCAACAGACGAGACGTTTTGTTGGGCGTGCGTTGCCAGCGTCTTTGGCATTGATCGGAGAAGAACAGATGTTTTGTTTATCTACTAGCGTTAGCTATTGACCCTTCACTGGAGTTGATCTGGCTTGTTGCCGGCGTGCCGCTTGTACTAAATTTACCGGGCAAGTGACCGCTCAAGCTATAGCATGTAATAGATTAGAGGCTGCCTTCAAATTAATGAGAAGGCCCAGGTCCATCCCAATGATCTGTATTGCTCCAGCCGATATAAATTGGGACCCTTGTAACAGGATTATTGTGGGGGCATGCACAGTAGTCACTCCAGAAGCCCGGCCGGGAATACTAGGTGGGAGAGCTGGCCCTTCAAATGATTTTAAGTCTTGATTACTTTGGCGGGCTTGATTCTGGGACGGAGGAGGGGCGGCAATGGCGAGGGTGCCGAGGGTGGTGCTAAGGAGGAAGAGGGTTGCGAGACGCATTTTGGCGGATAGAAGGGAAGTAAGTATTCTGACAGAGGAAGGGGGTTTTGTTCCGTTGACTTGAGGGTTTCTGGGCTGGTTGAGTATGGACTTGGGTGGACTTTTGCAGCCCTTTATATCCTTTTCTGCAAGCGTTCAGAACTTTGGGATTGTAGTGGGGGGGGGGGGGGGAGGAGGAAGAGGGAGGAGGCAACATTTCCCTTCTGTGCCAATCCACATAGTTGAGCCGCAACGTCGCGTAGAGTTGATAGAAGTGGAACTGACAGGAACTGTATCAACTGATCTAACTACCTGGGATGTGCCTATGCGCGTAAGCTAGAGGGAGTAAGGCATAATGTATACTGCGAAACAGTAACTAGGAAATGACAGGGCTGGATTCATCGGAATGCAGAGATATGTGGTTGGAATCAGAAGTAGATTGGAATGTCCCTCTTCACCGTGTCAGGATCAGACCCATTTAGAGGTCACACTGTTTTACTCAATGCTTGCTGCTGCCAGTGCCCCGATTGACAGGCGTGGAATCAGCCACCAAGCAGATGCAAATGGATTTCAACTAGAATCACTGGACCACTTCACCTGTAGCCAAATGCAAGCTCCTCACAGGGAATAAATCCACCTCTAGGACGAGCCCCTGCTGAGGGATCTCACTACTATGTCTTGGCTGTAGAACAAATCAAGGCCGCTAAAGATGTGGGCAAGGATGCAGAAGGGAGTTGGAACTCTTCCTCCTCCTGGACCAAAGGGCTGATCAGATTTAGACCACAGAGGATATAGTCCCGGCCGTAGCGATGGATGAGCGAAGATAGAAAGGTATAATGACACTTCTCCTGGACTGATATAATATTTCCCGATACTGATGTTAGCATCTATACAGTTCGACCGTTTGTGTAGCTCTAATGCTTTATGATATCACTAGCCTACCTAGCGGGGCTTTGGTACCTTGAGACTCCGTTTATAATAAATAGCCTTGGTCAGAGTCTGTTTACTAGCATATTACTCGTCGCTCCGCCAAATGACCAATCTCCGTGTGGGGGGCGGGGGTAGGGGGTACCTTCTATCGATCAACCCTATTAAACAGTGAACCGCAGATGTTGGGGGGTTAAGACGAGGCGCGCAAGAGGAAGATATTCCCTATCGATTCCCCTTAGCTTGAAGAACTTTAGACAAAGTAGAAACGTACGTTATTGCTGGGCAAAGTTGAGCTGACAATTCAAAGTGAATCCAGAGATATTGCGGCCCAAGGTGGGATGTGCGGGGGTGGATTCGGTAGCTATTAGTAGACACTCTTGTATCTATATTATTAACTACCGTAAGGCCTTACCTGTGAACCTGTCTGTCCGAATATCCACCCCCTGTAGGTTGAGCTGCAAGGGATGCACCAAGTGGAAAGTGAAATGCGGCAGACAGGCTCATATCATCCAAGCACATCAAAACACACCCATGACGATGGATTCAACGGTTATTCTTTCCCTTGGCAGGCAGGCACTTTCCATCGCTCTCACTGAAGTCCGGGTCTGAAATGACTATCATTTTGTTAAAAGTATTGGGTTTATTCTATACGAAAGTTATCATGGTTTCACCTCCCTTAATACTGAATTACCACAGTCAATCAAGGACTTGATGGAGCAGGCTGGAAGATCTCAAGATAGCATCTTACTATCCTCTACCGCGAACGATAATGAGAGCTCGGCCTTTTGCTAGTATATTTCGCGGCTATTAATACAATGTCCCACTATCAAGCTCCGCTTACAGAACAATCCAAACCCTCTCACCTCCCTAGCAACGGATAGTCGTATTTGGTGGGTTCCCGAGGAAATGATACTGCGCCGTGGGTTGATGAGGGTGGATTGGATGAAGTTCAGCTCACCTCTCTCGATCCAGGCGTCTATTTTGAGAATACCTCAACTTCGCAGATGATGGTCCGTTAAAAGCTTTGCCTGGTAGAAGCGGAAGGCAGCGATAGTGCGATATATGTTATTTTGTTCCCCTCGACCAGCAGAGAATGCTCTCTCAATGGGATGATAGAGTCGTTATCCTTGGACGCTAGGACTAGAATGGTGGCATTTTGCAGCAAAGTTGAGGTCATCTTGGTATTTGTATAGATTATACTGTTGTGCGGCAGGTTCGGTGGTATATCTATATAAGAAACTATCTAGAAAACTATCGAAAGGAAGAAGACGCTGGTGTCCATCATATCAACACCACCGACCCCGACAACGGTAAAGAAACAACAATGCAGGACAGGAAACGGGGGGGCAGAGATTGGAGGATCAACAACCATAGTTATCCATAATAGCTCTGAATGAAGGGTCCCGCAGAAGCTGTGTCGCAGTCAGACGCTCCTCTGGACAGTATGTAAATACTCTAGACATAATAGAGTGCACATGTTGTTGCTCGATTGGATCAGAATCTGCACAAAAGCGTGCAATCCTTGATGCAAGACCCTGATCGGGATCAGGCGTTTCACTCTGATCATACCAGGAATCAAGGCCTCCGGGGTGAGTGTAAAGGCCCTTCCACTGCTCAGGTAGTGGACCCAAACCTTTAACCATGCCGCTTATTATTCCACCCTCAAAGAAGGCAGAGAATGGCGGAGCACGCATGTAAAGCACGGAGAAGATGACCATGTAACTCCACATATCGCAGGCGAAACTTGGATCTTTCCCATGAAGACGGTCCGGGGAGCAATATTGCATAGACGGCCAGCCGCGTTGGGTTGTACTTGTAGGGTCGTCAAGTTTCTTTGCTAGGCCGAAATCACCGAGATAGAATTCCTCTGTGCGCAGGTTTTCGGGGACCTTAACGGGGTGAACAAGCTCTCCCTGCTTCCAAAGGTCGACAAATGGTATGATTTGTCTTAATGGCCGACCGAGTGCCTCGTATTTGGCACTCCTATGATGATCATGGAGAGGAACCATCCCCCACATACAGTTTCTCTCATTCAAATCTGTGGAATGTTAATTAGAATGCAGGCCAAGTGAAAAAAGAGACCGGGAGACAGGTTCCCTCACCACGGTGTACAATTCCAGCTTTGTGTAGACTTTCCAATGCCTCGAGTAATTGTCGAGCAGCGGACATGCGAGTGGTCATGGACTTATCTTTCAGCTTATAAAGGTCGAGGCAGGGGCCCATCAAGGGGTAGACTAAGACCGTATGATGACTATTGTTTCCAGGGAGGAGAAAAGTGTCCAAATATGTCACAATGTGAGAGGTATCTTGCACATTCTGAATAATTTGATCCTGTATCCAGACTTCGTTGTCGCCCCACTCCCCTAAAGACATGACTTTGATGGCGACATCCTTCTTGTCCCGAAGGTCATGGGCCATCCAGACAGTAGAGCCGCCGCCAAAGCCGAGTTTATGCTCAATCAGGTATCTATCGTTCAGCACTTCCCCGAGACGAATAGGATAGAATGCTTTTGGGGTTTTCTCTTTGTCGTAGTAATACCAGGGCTCGGCCATCTCTTCAACGTCAATCTCCTCGTCTTCATTCTTCACAAAGTCGCCGAAGTCTTCCGTGTCATCAGGAAGCGTTAGAATGTCAGGGATTTCAACCATTTCAGGCGAGTATGTTGATGTAAAATGGTAGGGACACTGAGATTATTCAGAGAGTAAGCTGTGTGGCGTGTTATCGACTTTGGTGAGCAGATGCTTAAGAGGTTGTGCAAGGGGAAACAGTTTCTATCCTACACCGCCCGGGAGGGATCATTGTCAGGTGATCAACCACAGCCTCAGCCCCTCCCCTATCCTCCATCCTCCATCTTCGTCCAAGCGCTTAACCTGTTAGTCCTATTGGGACCGCTTTATTGTCGCCATGTCAATCCCTGTCACATTGGAGTTTCGTTTACCCAGTCATTTCAGCCGCCTGGTTATGTCTTGAGATTCGCAATCGCTTGATTGGCAGACTATGCCCACTGCCCAGTTAGTGGCGTAATTGTTGGGCCATGGACTGTCGTTGTTGAGCAGGGAGCTTAAGCTCATCATCCAATCAGTTTGATAGCCTCAGGGAAGACCAAACAGGATCGGGTTCAGAAGGAGGCTCAAGTAGCAGATACGTAACCGAGTCGGCGCTTAGAGAAAGTCAAATAGTGATCCCCACTCTCCGTAGATAGTAAGACTGCAAGGCGGCCGCGCTTGATGTTTTAGACATGATGAGCGGCTTGAACTGATTGGATAGTAGATCCCCAAGCCATGAATCACATCCCATCACAATTCATTTTCCGGTTCCAAGCGCCCTCTGATGATCTTAGTATGGCATGCTGCTTATCTATTGGCCCCTAGAGTATACCGCATGCACTGCCGACTTCTTAATGCGAGGGAGAGCAGCGGCGTTGCCTAACCCGTTCTCCCTGCTTTACCTTCGCTTTGAACCTTTCCATACATTAGTTCAACAATGAATATATAAGGCCCGTTACTCTTCCCATCTGTCTCTACCCGTTCCCAATCTCTATCTCTTCAACCTCTCTAATACCTTTTACTCCGAACAATCTAAGCCCCACCATGTCCTTCCCTAATCATCTCCCCGCCAACCTCTATCAGGGTACGATTGGGGACATCACCGTCAGATGGAAAGCCAGCGCAATAGCACGCCTGCCCGAAGATGCCAGATTGGCCGAGGTGGATGAGGTCGCATTGAAAGGTGTAACTGAGCATTTCGCTCACGCATGTGCTTTTCGACTCGGGAAAACCGGAGTTCAAATCATGTACGCTGCTCTCCATGTTTTAATATATAAGTCCATTACCCTAACTGTGTCTTAGGGGTTCGTTTCATAACATAACGGTCGACACCGCGAACGGTCAAGTGAGCGCGCACGCGTGCCATATCACGGTCCTCATGGTACCAGGCCAACCCAAGGCCCACATTTACATTAACCACTCCCCAGGGATGGCGCTCGACCACGTGATAGTGGTGGGAGAAAGCGTGGTTCTAAAGAACGCAGGTGGTATTCCGGACCCAACTCTGTCCATGGGTACCTACCCGGCTGTATACAGGTGATCATGGGACGGATTTGTTGGGTGCTTATATTATTGTTACTACGACCTGGTGGCCCTCGCTTGCGCCCAGGGGAATGTTTTTTTGTGTCTAAATACCTACTTCGTCCATGGTCTGAACCTCTACGTTTAATAAGTATAGATCATAAAGTAATGGCTATGGACTACATTACATTAGCTTTAGGTATATTTTTAGCTACTATATACCTGAAGGGCCTCTGTTATATAGTTAATGAGCAGTCCTTAATTCAAACAGGAAGTGATGCACTGTTCCCTGTCAAAATAAGAATAAGAATAAGATGGATCACCTGGGCAGCGCGCAAAGTTTGCCTATGGGCTTGGCCCAATGATTTTCTCGCCCCTTTTTGAGATCGCCGCGGTTGGGCGGACGCTTCCACATACTACAACCTATCTCATCTTCGTCATTTTATGCGTGCCAATGTCCCTGCTTGACAACATTACCGACATATTGGCCTTACGTTTCGTTCCCGGGGGGTTTTTTGGGCTCTCCGTGTCTCGCTACAGCTGGGGCCAGTTACGGTGATCTCTACGGCCCGACTGCAATGCGCTATACCATTGCGCTCTGGGGTGGAGGTGCCTGTTTCCTTCTCCACATTCTACACTGTCTTGACATATGGAATCTACTATTCTTTCTTCGAATCATTCCCACTCGTCTAAGCTGACATGTACGGGTTCAACCTCGGCCAGCAGGGGCTTGTTTTTCTCTCCGTACTATGCGGGCTCAGCGTGACCGAGGTGCGTTTATGCTGTTATTTCTACTTAACTGCGCCCCACCAGAACCGTGCCTCCGACCAGGCCTTTTTGCAACATGGTTGATTCCAATCGGCCTCTACTTTTTCAGCACCTTTCTGTGAAGTTTATCAACACATCCCGACAACTCCATCTAACAGGCGTCCTATATAATTACGTAGCGCCGGTGGGTCACGTGACGAGGCAAATCAAGACTCTCGTGTTGGGGAGAAAACGTGGCTCGGGTGAATCGAAGTTCAATTAGGGTTCGCCAAGCCGCGCCAATGATCGACCACCCCAGAATCAGAAGCAAATAATGCTACGAGTCTTAGCGACCAGTCGGTCTTCTTGGGATTTAAGTTTGAAAATTAGTGATTCCCTGTATATAGGAGCAAACTACATTTTCAGATTTCTGTATATCTTTTAGATGCGAAGTCATAGTAAAGCAGCGAGGTCATAGTAATTCGGCGAGAGTCACGTGCTCTTGCCTTTTTTCAGCCAATAAAATCATGCTTTCTGCCGGAGCAGTCAAAAAATGGGGAAAGATGCTGTACAGGGAGTTAATCGCTGGGGTACAGAACATGTGACGGCATCCCCCTAGTATTTGAGTACTATACTCAGTTCGCTGATGCTCACTTTGCTTCGTAATTAAGTCCAAGTTCCTGTTCTTGCCCTGAGTGAGTCCTTCTGTCCTAGTTAGGGCTTCGAGATTCATTTCCAGCCGGGAGATAAAAGATTTTCCACATCCACACTTATCTTCAACTTCAAGCGTTTCCTCAGTAAGTGAGCGCACCAGAAGATCCTCGTGGTAAGCAATCATTGCTGGATCTGGACAGGCCTGTATGAGTGCCAGACCTCGTTGTTACTGTGAAGTAACCCGACATCATATTGACCTAGTGAGTACGGATCACACCCGAGGGTTGCTTTCGGTAAAACAAACTGGGCGGACCCTCTTGTCTCCACCCTATGGTGAATACATGGTGTAGAATTAATTAATTATCTATCTTCCTCTATTGTGATTCTAACTGAGACCTCGAGGTTCTGTCAGCGCACAGCCACAGTTGCTGCTTGCTCAGGTGATGGATAAGTAGCCAATGAAACCCCGTTTTCGATACTTCATCGAAAAACTGCGGCACTGCGGCATCATTGAGCCTTGCCATTACATTAAATATCGCATTCAAACAATAGGAGATTTCAAAGCTCAACTGCGGTCGAAAGTAGCCTTGTGGTTAGGCAGATTATCATCCATGTTGGAAACCACAATGTTGCCAAATTACACACGGATGAAGTATAAGGCTTGCCAACAAATTATGTTATTTAAAGCTCGCTTTTCCCACTCCTATCCTGATATTGGCTATTATACCTATTCTTATATTCCAATTCATTCAATCTGTCTTTCAAGTTGAAAAACATCACTAGCCAAAATGAACGACTTGGTTGAGATAATGAGAACCACTGACTTGAGTGACAAGCCAGATGAGTTGCTCTTCAACCCTCCAGCAAACAGCCGATTAGCAACAGATGCCCTTGACAATATTCCTCGGTATCTCTTCCGCGTCGTGTCCCCTCACTCTGATGGCATCACAAACGAAGCATGGGTCCATTCAAAGGCGGCCAGCAATAGAATGAATACCGGCTTCCCTCCCCCCGAAGACATTTTCTCCAACCTCGATACCCAGAAACAAAGAATGATCGCTGAGATACTCTATCTGCATTTGAAATGGAAGGGAGACGATTATTTGGAAGATAACCTTGTGTCCTGGACCAGCTCATTGCCCTTCGCACTTCAGTACATATATTATCGACATGAAAGCAACAAGGACGGATCGGACTTGGAGGATATCAAGCTCTATGTTATAGACACGACGAAATTCCCGCGAGGGACGTTTCTTCGCGATTTGGATCTCATAAATGCCTTCTATCCGTTCGACAAGAATCTGGAAAACATCCGGGGAATGAGACGCGGTCCGACGTATTACTTTGGGGAATATCTTTCCCAGGGATCATTGAAGATTCAAGGAATGCATCAAGTGGTTTCCGGCGCGTCGTTGTTTGACCAGAATCGACTTCAAAGGCTGCAGCCGCAGTTTAAAGCCAAGGGTATCCAGGGCAGGAGTCAATGGCCACCATGGGCGACAGAAGTCGTGCGTCTTCGCAAAGGTGTCTGGAATTCAAGCAATCAAGTGCGATTGTCATCGGCAGATATCTGGGATCGATTGAAGGCTGTTGAGGAAATTGTGGATCATTTCGAACCCCGCTGGAGATATCCCCTTGCCATCTATTTTGTGGCGCTGATAGGCCGTGAGTCGGTCGCTAAAGAAGACGATGAAGGAAAAGCAGACGACAATGTCTTTTTCGCATTTTTCCGAAGCAAGTTTATCGGCGGTAAGCGTACAATACCACGATGCTCCTTTACAGAAGCCATGTTCTAACTAAAGTCACTGCGAGTAATGCAGGGCAACAAAAAGAGTTCAACCCTTCGAATTTCAATGTCGTGGCGCCAAGCACAATGCCTGAAATGACACGAGTCAAGGAACTCGTTCGGGAAGTCCATAAAGACTACCACTTGAGGAAAGCCCTAAGTTAGTCCATTCAGCATACCATGTCTTGTTGATTTGTCTGGTATATTATCTCTAACATCGGGTGCTAGGTCTAGCCACGGAGGCGGAAAAGAAAATGTGCAATTTACATATCCAACTCATCCACTCGGAGGACAGATCTGTGTTTCTTGAAGACGATCCAAACGAGGTACTGGTTCGTGCTGGCAAGATCATCCGGTCGAGGCTCAAGACGATACGTATGTTGCGCAGAAAAGTCACCCAGGCCATTTCCTAAAAGCAACGGATGAGTAGAGAGACGGTTTTTTCCTTTATTGCCAACTATGTGCGGTCCGGGGGATGTGAAGAGGTTGGGTCTACCCCCCCAAACGAACAGGGGATATCGTACTTTTCAACCCATGGAGCGTAACTATAATTTAATTAAATATCAATACATTCACAAGATTGTTGGAAAAGGAAAGGGTCACATCCATCACATGTGACAGAACAAGAAATAGCCTCGCGGTCAGTCTTTTCTCGATGGAATGAATGATAGTAGTTGCACGTATTCCCAAGCTCGCACTAGCCTTGTGACGTGTGCCGCAGATAAATCGAGCCTTTGGGACACCAGATTTAAGGGACGAAATAGATTAAATTGACGCCTGTCCGGACTCTGTTGGATGGATAAGAGGCATGTTGTCACCCGGAATTTTATTTAAAACTTTCTGTCACATTGCCATATTTGGATCCTGTTTTACTTGCACTTCCGCGTCGATGAGGTACTCTAACAGGAGTTGGTCGAAACCAGGACGAAGCCGGGGAGTAAAGGGCCATATTCTCTTTCTCTCTATCTCATCCTGCTTTGATGATCTCAGATTTCCTTGGCTTTAGGGCTTATATAAATAATGTTCTCCCCGCGAGCCCTCAAAAGCTATCCCTTAGCAGGTGAACCGCCAAAATAACAGAAATTTGGCGACGCCAGTGACAGATTCGGATGCCTCGTGTAGCGAGGTGATACGCGAGGTGATACGCGATGCAGTGTTCATTAAGTTAGCTTTCATTCGATATGGACAGATGGTCCGTTTTCTTGGGCTATTCGAAGTCAAGCTCGCAGAGGGTACAGTAGTTTATGTGTCTATAGGAACTGTGTTGCAGAGTAAAGTCTGCGTCAGCCTCTGGCCTTTGCGATATATCTGTAATGTGTGCTTTGTTTCAGGCGTCATGCCAAGTTTCTGTAGGGGTTCGCGGTAGCTGCCGAACAGGTAATTATTGCACTTCTGTCCTTGAATACGCATCCTAGCCTGGGAAAGAAAAGTACATGATAGACATATAAGATTAAGATTTTCATGTATGTATAAAGCATTACAGACATGGTTAGAAACAAAAGATATCAGAGACATTTCTTGAACAAAGATAGAGACCTAAGAACGTTCCGGCGCAATATGCTCGGGCTGATAGGGTCTTGGTAATAGGTCCATGCAGGCCTGCAGTCAATGTCTTTACAGCCCCCACTCTTAGGCAGGCCGAATATTTCAGTTTGGTCTGGAAGGTTCTCGTACCAGCAGGTGCAGGTGTCCTTGGAATTACCACCTACATCCGTGTCTTTGCATTTGATATCGCAACGGTCTCCGCTGGGAATAGTGCCGGTAGGTTCAGGCTCATCACTGCCGACGGCGATGACCTGGTAGACTAGGCAGATTTCCTGGAGACTTCCTCCGTACTTTCCGTCTGTTGTAGATGTATCGCACTGTCAAGGCTTGTTAGGGGGTTGTCAAACTTTCGATCGATAAGAATTATCACATACCCCGTTTATGATAGCTCTGAATCTGTCCATGCAAAGGTCGGTATCACGGAGGCCGTCACCTGTCGGTGGCCAGGTGTACATTCCTGTGCAACTCCCACTGGCAAAGAAGGCCCCGAGCCACAGATTGTCTTTGCCGCCGTTGATTTCATAGCTCCCATACACGCCGAGAGCCTTGGTTTTACCATCCTTAGTCTCCCCGGTGCCCTGGCTAATAGGCGGAGTGAATACCCTGCCGTAAAGGTCCGTGTTACTGCAGAAATCCTTGATCTTTTTCTCAGCGTCGGCCGCAGAGAAGGACGACCGACCGCTTGGGGCGGAATCTCCTGTTTTGGCGCACTTGGGATCCGGGGTATTCACATATGTGCTCCATTGCTCCATTTCGCTGTTGAATGTATCCGGGTAATCAGAGTCGGGTGCGAGTGTGATTGTATCGACCTGGTTTGGGAGCGTGATTATTTCGTCCTCCCCGAGATCGTGGGCCGAGTAGTATCCATCTTCACTGTTGCTGGTTATGTCTGTAGGAAGAGCGCCGACGTTGACTCCGAATGTCCCGTCGCTTTCATAGACCAGGAGGGCCCTAGTTTTCTTTTCTCATCTTTCTGCTTGCTTATCGGCGAGGGGCAGCCATGGGTACTGCTTGCCGGATAGCTTTGACTGGACGTACTTTGCTTGAGAGAGGTCGGTCCATGCTGTCTTCACCGTGAGTAGAATGGGGTCAACAAATATAAAGCGTATTGGGCATAGTTGTCCGCTGGGATGGGGATTTTGTATTAGTACTGACAAAGCTAACAGCAGGGAATGAGTTCCTTTCAACCAACCATTCATGGAAATACCAGTCTCCCCAATGTCCTCGCTGGCAGTTCGTGCTAGGATTTTGCAATAGTACGGTTGATAGACATCCGCCTTGACTAGTGTCCTCTTCCACTCGCGGCTATTGGGAACCTGCTTATACTCGTACATATACATGCAGAGATCGACAATGCGGCGATCCTTCTTCTGCTTGTAGGCCATCACAGTGGCATGCATCATTTCGTGCAGTATGATATATGCTAGACGCGCCAGGGCAGTTAGGCTAGCTATACCAGGTAAGGAGATTCGCGCACGGGGGTTTACCTTGGTTCTTGTACTTCGTCAGGTCATATCTCCATTTGAAGTCATCATTGTCCACTTGGCCAGTCACGGCTTCATCCAATTTTTTGTAATCGAAGAACCGGTCGCAGAAATGCATATTGGAGAGGGCATCAGCCTTGTTGTAGACCGGGGCAGTGTTAGGGTTCGTAGCATCAGTCTTCGTATTCCACTGGTACGCAACCACAGCACCGCATCGGGATTGATATTTCCTGTCGTTGGCCGACCCGCAGCGCGCATTCATCTTGTAGCCCGCCCAGATGTCACTCAGTCGGAAGGTGGCGATGTGATCGAACACGGACTGGATACTGCTCCGGTAGGCCTTGTTGAGGGCGGGGGGGCCGAAATAGTCCATGGCCCCAGGGTCGTTGGCGAAGTCGATCCCTTTGACCCGCTCGGCCATGGTCACCGCGTCCTCGTGGGCGTCTTTGATTGCCTGTTTTTGTTCTAGACTGCAGCCGTCAAAGCTCAACCATGTCCACTGTGAATCGACATCACCATCATCGTCGGGGTTTTCGGGGAAATCTACACCACCACCATCTCCTCCTTCTCCATCACCACCGCCGCCATTACTCCAACAGCGGTTCTCCCAGAGCCTGAGTCCCCTATTGTCAGGGTTGATGGACACATGATCGGCACGCTTATCGCCAGTCATCTAAAGGAACACTCAAGGTCAGCGCAGGGGATCCTTACAGCTGCAGCTGCAGCCATGGTCAGGTTGACTTGCCTCTGTAATTCTGATAGTCCGCCCTGGGGTACCCACGCTGTCCGCGAAAGTGAGCGGCGTATTCCACCGAATGGATCCATCCTCTTGAAAGCCAAGATGGTGCCAGGACCGCGCAGCTCCAGTTGTGCTGCCTAATACCACGTAATCCAACCTCCCATCGCCATTGGTGTCAGCGAATTGCACTTGCTGCGCGAGCACACCAACTCCATCCGCAACCAACTTCGCTGGTTCATATAATGGTGCTTCGAGGCCCCGGAACTGCCACGTTACCGTGGCTCCTTGGCCATTCACGTAGAGGTAGTCATCGAGACCGTCTCCATCCAAACTGTATAACGAATCTCGTCAGCCCACTCGAAGCGTTTAAGAAAAGCCAAGGGAGCACAAAAGGTGAACACATACTCGGCAAACCGCACGTTCTTTGCCTTGAACTTCCAGCCAAACTGGGCTTCGATTGTGTTCTTGGGACCTGCAGCAATCTCCCCCCGAGCCCTCCAGCCCCAGCCTGCATCTGGGCCTAAATTCTCAAACCACTCCGCTCGACCAGTTGTTTCATCGACAACCACATAGTCCGCACGCTTGCTTTTGGTCAGCACGGCCATCCGGATGCCCTCTCGCTTGTGATCTCCGCTGGCAATCTTCCCCAAGTCATACCACTGGTTTTTGCCTTTTCCTATATTCAGGTAGCCCCAGCCTTTGCCAGTATGATCAACCCAGAAATAATCGCTTGTGCCATCGCCATCCACTAAATATCACCAACTTAGTATTTCCATCGGCCAGGGATAATTGCAGACTTACAGTCACGCAAGATAACCCCTTCTCCGGGTTGGTACTTCCCTCCAGTGCCGTTATTTCCCCAGAGAGTTACCTTGCCGGTTTTCTTATCAATAACCAAGTAGTCTACCTTTCCATCCCCAGTCATGTCTACCAAGCGGACCTCCTCTTGCTCAGCACCATCTGGCCATTCCGCAAGCACAAGGTCCTCTAACCACCGGGGAACCAGAGTTGGTTCCTGTAGGTGGTTGGCCAATGCCTTGACCTTGCCCCCCTCACCAACAATCATATAATCAGCCCTTCCTTCGCCTGTAAAGTCGCCTAGGTAAACTGTTGTTCCTGGGGCTGCAGAGGCTGCAGTAGCAATAACGCCAAGTTTATAGTAATCAGGCATATCATCCGCCCCGGTATTCAACCAAGCAGTCATCTCCCCACTTTCCTGGTCAACAAGACATAAATCGGCTCTTCCATCACCTATAATGCCTGATGATTAGTGAACGCTACATTTCAATGACGAATTTCAAATACTGACCATCAATGTCCACCATTTGAAGAGTATCATTCGTTGCGCCAACATCCCCAGCAATCCGGCCAAGCGATTGCCACTGCCACACACCAGCACTGCTCTTCAATCGGTTGATCCATGCTGAAACTTCTCCATTATCGGGGTCAACATAGATATAGTCATCCCGGCCATCGCCATTCAAGCTGCAGTACAGTTGATAGCGCACTTATTATCATTATTTCTTCAGCGAAACTGCAATACTCACTCAGCAAACATCACCCCCCCCACCATCTCGCCCCTTTGCACCTGTCGCCACCTCCCCTAGCTTGTTCCAGTTCCCAGAGGACTTCCCTTTCTCATCTGGAATATTCAACCAAACATCGGTTGCCCCGGTTTGCGGATTGACACAGACATAGTCCTTCAAACCATCTCCATCAAGGTCCAGAAAATGAAGTTGAGCCCGCGGGCAGGCCCCATCCGCAATAACACCCTTCTTATACCACGACGGCTTGAACGGACCATCACCCGTAGCAACTTTAGCGCCATCCGTGACGGAACCGACATTGTACCAAGACGGTGTCTATTTGCAATTGTCCGGAGATGTTGAATCCGGTGGCTGCAGATATTTCCCCGGCTCCGTGATCCAGCCCTTTTCATCCGCTGCCTCAATCCCGGAATAATACGCGTCTGCCATCTTCTTGTACCCTCCATCATTCGGGTGCAGGTTAGGTTATCCGCTAGGTCGCTGGTGCTTAGGGCCGTGTTCATTGTAACCAAAGCCACCTTTTTTCCCTTGGCCGTATACCCATCCACAAGGTCCGGCAGCGCATTATTGAAGGTCTCAACCCGTGCCTGGATCACACTGGTTGTCGACGGAATAATCTAGCACACCAGGACCACTGCGTCCTCGGAGTGCTTGAAGATCAAATCAATCAAATTCCCAAGCCGTCGAGGCGCATTGGGCAAATCGATCACATCTTTCATGTCGTTTGTCCCCGCATGCAGCAGGACAATGTTTGCGGCGGCGTAAATCCCTGTCAGGCTTGCATCGGCTATTTCGTCGATGACGAAGCCTCGGTGGCCCTCGTGATCCCGATCAGACATGCCTTGTCCGTTCTGCATGATTCCCACGAAATCTACTTTGTTTCCTCGGGCGGTTAACCTGTCGTGAAGGGCCTTGCGGTAGCCGGCTTCGTCGGAGCTCTGAGCGCCCCAGGTAATGGAACTAGCATACTTGTCAGACATGTCATTAAAAAAACAGAAAAAAAGGTTACGGGAGGCAATGCGCACTCTCTAATAGGAAGAACTCTCAACTGAACGCCCCAGCAATCATGTCGCGTGGCTGCAGAGTCGTCCCCGTTGCCAGCGCCGCTGCGTTCGACGTCCCCCCGAGCACCAGTAGTAGTGTCGTTATTGATAATATCAAATTCGCCCAGCCATTCCACCGTCTAGGGACGGTGACGGCGGTGCAAGATTGACCAACCCAACCCAGCGCCATGTCTGCTGTCGTCAACTATTGACTTGGTCGGTTGCGTCGGTTCAGAGCTGGCTGCGTAGGATAGTCATTCAACACACCACAAACGTGGCAGGCATACCAGTGCAAAGACCCTTTTTTATATCTCAATCTAAATCTAAATCTAAATCTAAGCCTCGAAAAGTCTCATCCGAAGAAAAGAAAAGAAAGCCCCGGCGGAGGACTGACCCAGATCAAGCATCCGTAGGCGAGGACTGACCAGCATCCTGCAGGTGTATAGTAAAGTAGAATAGAGTAGCGTAGTATTGCCATTTGGGGGCCATTCCAGGGGCAGATTCCAGAATATGCCTTGAGCAAGAGAGGTTTACTACTCCACCTAACCCTTGAATGTCTACAGGGATGCGGGTGAATAATAATAGGCGAGTCAGATTAGCGCCATGGCCCTGCAGACCCGGGAAATCTACAGGGATTACTAGTCAAGTTCCATATCCATATCGAATGTGCAAAAATGCCTGCCCGCAATCCTTCCCATTCGCCCCCCCGGGGCCGAGTCA
The DNA here is from genome assembly GCA_027569065.1 of Aspergillus cavernicola. NCBI lineage: Eukaryota > Fungi > Ascomycota > Eurotiomycetes > Eurotiales > Aspergillaceae > Aspergillus > Aspergillus cavernicola. The sequence continues at coordinate 64,535 of JAPDEK010000054.1, read as the reverse complement.
TGAAATGCGACCCTGTTTGAGACCCGCCTCTCCCGGATGATCCTCGATCTTAGATTATTGTACTCCGTACAAGCTTGTGAAATAGTTCTTACTAAATATCCACTTTGAAGTTCGTACACGGTCTAAAGGTCAACAAGTGTAGATGGACCTTCAAGATGGCCATGGACTGCGTTACGTTAGCTATAGGTATAGTCCACTAATATTTGGAAGAAATAATTAGTTAGTAACTTACCCTTATTTCCATATATAATAACGAGACAATAGATTAAACCTCAGAAGAAGATGCATCCTTGGAAGGTTCTTACTTGCAGCGTTGGGATTGGAAGGCGGGGGCTCATCTAGACTCTACAGTCTAGACTCCGCACCCGCGCGAAATGCTTCCAAGGCTGGCTAGCTGGGCCAGTGGTGTTTGGCATTGTTGTGGCTAGCCATGTCCGAACAGTGATTTCGAAATTGGTTTTGGTGTTTGTAAACTAGAAATGTCGTGGACCATGTTCTAAGATGAGCTAGCTAATTCGGACAGATAATTGCCATTATTAGAACGAAAAACCTTCCTGACAGACGCCCAGATGCCTCTAGACACTCGATCGAGAAATAAGCCCGGCTTGACATTCCAGACATGATAAGCTTAGCTGATGAAATATGGCCCAATCGGCGAGCTGTATTTGTCCAATCTCATAGGCGGTAAGTAGGGGTCATGCCACTGTCGACAAAGTTGAGAATGACATGTCTTACATTTCCCATCCCTTCAAAGTGAATGTGTGAGACTACTCAATTGTAGATATTATTCTTTTCAGGCTACAAGCAGCCTCCGAGCAGCCTCCGAGCCAGCATGGCGGACATGAGCAAAAACACTCCAAGCGAGAATCAACAGGCCACCACGGCTCACAAGCAGCCGCGATACTTCCCTCGCCTCAGCAAACTAATTTTAGCCCTTGCATCAGTCCTCATTCTCCTTGCCCTCTTCATCCCCAGATCCCCCCGCCCCCAATCCCCACCTCCCAGCGCCTCAGTTAACGGCACGTGGGAAATGGAATCCACGGAATCCAACACCAAGGACCACGATTGCCCCCTCCCCACAACACGATACAACATCAGCACAGCACAAGCCGCCTGCTACCCGTCTTCCGGCGGGATCTGGATGGCCTCACTCGGCCCCCTCGAACTCCAGCACCTCGGCATCAACCGCTTCAAAACCACCCCGCGCTCCCCAATCCAAGCAGACGAAGACGCCTTCTGCACCGAGCTGCGCAGATTCGGCGGCGACTGGTACAATCCCGCTGCATCCGGCAGGGATTTGTTCATTGCTGATGGTTGCCGTGAGCTCGACGAGTTCATGCCGGTTTTCTCGATCGTCCGCGAAATCGGATTCCCGCGGGACGGGGGGGTGTGGGTTCTCGCGACGGATCAGGAAACTGGAGACTATCCAGATGGGATGGTAACTGTCCGCAATGCGTTGACGATGGAGGAACGGTGCATGGCGCTGGAGGATCTGGGGGCTGTTTACTGTGATGAGGTCGAAAACTGCAGTCCCCTGGGGGATCTGGAGCAAGAACCATACGAGTATGCCAAGGAGAAGGGATTTCTTGTCGAGAGAGTAGCAGACTATCTGTGATATGATATGATGAATGAGCTACTAGTATTTCGGGTTTAGGAAGGATGGCGTTTTGCGTTGCGCTTGTGTTATGGTTATTTGAAGCTGCTCTTTTACTTTTTTTTTTTCTTTAGCTCCTTCGCCTTCATAAGGTATTGTGTATCATATTATTTAGTTATTCTTGCCTCTTGCTTGGTAACCTTGACAAAGCTGAAAACAAACCAAAGAACATCATGCAGCAAAGGAAAACTATCTGAGTATTATACCACCACCGATGTTGATACAATCCTTTGTCTATCAAAGAAGCTTTGATACTTTGCATGTATGGAGTGACAGGGTGAAGTTGACTACATGAAACGCTGTTGAAGGACTAAAACGTCCACCGATCTTTAGGATATCACTCCACTAAACTAATGAAAAGGCTGCCTGGTCACAACGTGTCCGCTAGACCAAGCGGACATGATGAAGTTATTCGCTGCATACAAACAAGCAAATACATCAAATTCTTGGTGTTTCAACCCGTTAAATTTCCAAAGTGCAACTTCACAACAAATTGGGTAAACAAGGCCTCTGGGGGCACTTTGGTAAGACCATGTGCTGCATTATCGAAAAGGCATTGATTGGTCTTTAGTTTGGAAATATGGAAGGGAAGGTATATGTAGAGGAGAAGGAGAGAATAATGTTCGCCTGGTGATGTTCCTTAGGGTTAATAGAATAGGACTGGGACTAAGATAGGTAGTGAAGAAACTACACCTATCAACTTGCATATTCCATCACCGCTGATATCCGATTAGTTGCTAACGGGAATAGGGCTATCTGGCGCGGTTATAGGAAAATTCATCCAGCAGGGCGGGATCCCTTGCAGGTTATACAACAATCCACACAATCTGCTTACTACGGTCATCCTCACGAATGGGTAACAATGCCAGAATCTATCTGTCGCTTTATCCTCCACGTACAAATAACTCCAACTATCCACTGGATTCGAATACCGCTTCATCGTCGAGTGTATCCTTGATACCCAGACTTTCGGCACCACTGACCCCCGTCGCGTCCCCGATCTAAACCCCGATATCTGCTCGGTCTGTCATCTATCACGAACCCCGTCAGATGAAATCGAGAAGAACAATGTAATGTATGTGCTACACTGTTTGGGGGGGAGGCGTTCAAATCTTCCAAACACCGTGCCGGGAAAAATAACGGCGTCGTTGCCCGCGCCCCCCAGTCCCTCAGTCCAGTCTCAGTTCCCCCCTCCTCCTGACCTAACTACTAAATAAAATAGACCATCGACCGTGGCACCCCCATCGGCGAATTCACCGGCCTAAGAACAACCTCAACCTCAACCTCAATTCCAGGCTAGGCCTCGCGCACCGTCCGTACCAAAGCTACAAAGGAAGCATGGGCAACTAACTAACTTCACGCGCTTCATCAGCCATTTATATTGGCTGAGTAACCAGTTCCAGCACGTTTATTGGAAGGGTATTGAGCGAATTATTGTCGTTTCTAGGGGTGTGGGTGCTGGGACTGACTGACTGACTGAGATTACGGTGGATTATTCGGATCGATCGGTATTGGAGGGAGTTGGTGAAGATGTGCTTGTGTGGGGTCTAGGAAGGGGTGTTGTCGGTTTAATAATACGAATAACACTAGTTAATAAGTAATAACTAATTGATGATTAATTATGCATTGTAGATTTATTATCAACACAGTTGGTTGGGTTGGGTTCAAATTGACCGAGTTTGTGGTAGCCCTAATCCGTCAAACCTCCACGAGGCATCGCTTTCCCTTTGGCGAGATAAGGAAATGCAGCGTCTGCTCCATGTCGTTATCGGTCATGTTCTCTCGAGTGGATATTTTGGCATAAGGAAATGCACGGAAGAAATACGCTGTGGCGAGTCGTAGTTCCATCTTGGCTAGGTGGATTCCGACGCAGTCTACCACGATCACGATACAATTAGATTAGTGTGGCTAGGATAGGTAAGGAGAGAGTAGGAGGTACGTACTGCGTGATCCTGCACCAAATGGCATGAAGGCGTCTTTCATCACTTTAGTAGGTGACTCCCAGCGGGATGGGTTGAATCTCTCGGGATCCTCGAAGACCTCTGGATCCCTGTGCAGAGAGTACAACTGCGTGGAAACGATTGCACCTCCAGGGAGCCAGTGTCCAGCCAATGTGCTGCCGCTTTTAGGGACAACTCGAGGTAGTCCCGATGGAACGGCCGGGTACAGTCGCAGCGCTTCGTTGATGACCTGGTTCATGTAGGGCAGGTCGCGAAGATGAGTATCTGACATATCGTCACCTTCTTCTGTCGTCAATTTCTCCGAGAAGCCCATAAGCTCAGCACCCAGCTTCTGTTGGATCTCGCTATCCCGTAAAACAGCCCAGACAAGATACGTCAATGTATTCGAAGTCGTATCACTCCCCGCCACAATGAACGACTGCGCATCATTCCGAATCTCCGCATCACTCAACCCCTCCTCCCCCTTATCCAAATTAGCATGATAAAGCTTCGTAAACAGCGTCGGCTTCGGCTGATGCGGATAACGTGCAAGATGCGTCTTATATCGACCAACACTCTGCATCGCATAATCCAGAATCCGATCCGTACTCGCCACAACCTCCTTGAATATGGACAGCGGCAAAATCCCCGCAATCCACATCGTAAAGGGGAATGTAGCTCTGATCCCACCTATCTTCGCAACTTTCTCAAGGTCCGTGATATACTGATTCTTTTTCCCACGTTCCAACATACGAAACGAGTCCCCGAAACTCAACTCCCCGATGATATCCGTCGCCATGAAGAAGAACCACTTGTAGATATCAGCCACTGCCCGTGGAGATTTCGCTTCCTCAGCTATCCGGCTAATAGCGAGTTTGATCCGGTCTTGCACAAGGGGCTCCATATTTCGCAGATTCGCATCCGACAGCGGCGAAGAAAGAAGCCGTCGATGACGCCGATGATACTCCGGATCCGTGGTAGAGAATAAACTCTCGCCATCCTTTCGGTTTAGGAGTCTATACCACGGTGCTTTGAGGAAGGGGCTTGCTATGCGGTGGATTTCGCGCGCGGAGGCGATCTCCGCGATGTCGACATCCGTCGGGGAGATGCGGACGATGGGGCCTATCAACTGTTTAGTATTTATTCCGTCGGTTCGGGGAGAAGATTGGATTGTTGATTGTTGGGGAGGGGGTGGGGGAGAGGGAGGGGGGGAGATACCGTATTTTTCATGCAGAGCGTGCACGTAGCGAGGACGCTCGCCGCGGATAATGTAGTATTTGAGAACGAGGTCGGTCCATTTTGTGATTTGGGGGCCGGGGAGGGAGGAGAGGGGGTTCTTGCGGATGCGGTGGGCGAGCTAGTTATAGTATATTAGTTCCATCTGGTTGTGATTCAATATGTAGAACTGAAGTTAGATACCGTGAGGAAGTATACGAATCCGAGAATTAAAAGGAAGGAGGGCACATTGCCCACGATAAAGCTGAGCTGCATATTCGCAAATAAACTTAAGCCCATGGAGATTTAGCACAGACTCCCTCGGAGGACATTTAATAAGTAGTAAAGGACCTCGGACGAAGAAATACGCCGAATGTCACTCATGATGTCAAGCGTCGTCGGAAATGGCAATGGACCCTGGTTCCTCGGGCCTAGACACCCCAACCCTAAGTCTATTATCTTTCTACTCTGTGACTGATACAACCTTGCAACGCTGAATCTTGTTGATGTAACATGTAACAACCCCCTCATACGTTGATTGTTTCTGCCTTCCTATCCCTTGAAAGCCTCGGCCGAGCTACACTCTCCCTCTCAACCAGGAGAATAAACCAAATAACCCCCCAGACCCAATTTCTAGATTTCTTCTGTGTCTATCTATGTCCCTGTTGAATTTATCACGTGTTTTCGACGTCTAGGTTGTTCCACGACATTTTCCATCGCCTCTCGATCGAGTTGCACACTAAGGTCTATGTTAGGGATATATCTTGGGTATACCGGATCTGAGATTGACACTTGGGTTGTCTAGGATTGTATGCAAGGGGACGGAGATGTAGTTACATCGTCGAAGTTTATTAGGGCTATATGCCGCATCTGGCGATCCGGTTGCGGAAGGACGTCCTCAAGGCTCAGCATGTCCTGAGACATTAGATCTAAGAGTATGGTGTCATCGTAATTGGATAATATTCGGGGTCTTGTTGACTGTCTATCTTACGTTTTCCTACCCTGATTCTCGAAGTCTATGGGCAATCAAGAAGTACACTGTGTACCACATACAACCCAATCAAAGACATTTTATTTTATAAACATGGAAAAGTAATATCACGTGGCATGAGAGACACCTCAATTCCCCTCATCGTCCAGAAACTGTTTGCATCTCTCAACAGCTCACTCCTGTCCAACTCCCCGTCAACTGGACTTCACAGATACGTTTCTCTTAGTAAATTGATATAAGAGTCATTCTTACTAACTCTTGCCATATTGTAGCCCTATAATATCTTCAAACATGTGGGCCTATCTCCAGACATTCCTCGGAACCCGTCAAGAAGACCCCGGTACCCGTACCTTCACCTGTCACAATCACAGCTGCCGCCCGATTCCCCGCCGGTGGGTCAACCCCCACCTAGTATCCCTCCAGACAACCTCTGGTGCCATCAATAATCGGCCAAAATTCGACATAGACGGCCATATCTAAGACCTGCAGGGCTTCTGGAACGTCCCGGACCCGTGATTATGCAGACAGGGTCAGATTCGAAGTCAAACAATATTTCAATCAGAATAGCTACTGTCGCAGATTCAACTTCGCGCTTGGAGCCCAAATATTAACGCCGTCTGCAAGTAAGTCATGACGTCTACTCTTAGTACATCTGACAAAAATATTATTGGCTTTAACACCAGTAATCTGGCGAAATTTGTAGGCAACACGTTTTGCATTAGGTGGATCATACCAATACCAGTGCCAACTAGTGTTTCAATATCTAATGATAAATTTCAGTAATCGGTTGGGGGTTGGGGGTTATCACATCCCAGATGCTCCTATTGTCACCGAAGTCCCTACTCCCGCGTAAGCAGACCCAGTCCTTGCACCAGAAAAGATGCCAACTAAGCCAACCCCATTCCGGAACATGTAGGACCAGATGTAAGCCCCAGATGTGGCATGTACTGTCAGATTGCCACCAGCGATGATTGCCCGAGGGTAACCTTGAAATTCAATATCCCGCTGGAGGACTTGTACATTCTACTCCCTACCTGCACGTCCTATTCTGACTAAGTTGACAACTGCAGTATCTCCCTGAGCCCAGCAGTCAACGAGAACTGCACAAACCTCTGGTTCGGCTACAGCTACTGTGTCCAGCCTGTGGGCGATATCACTACTTACCCGGGGTACGGCGGAACCCCGACTCCTACTCTCCCCGAACAACCCAGAGTGACCTTCTAAATATCCCATTAGCGGAAGGAACTCGCATAGACTGTTGGAACTATATCTGGATCAACAGCACTGAGCCTGAATGGTTGCATGGTTGAATTTCTGGGATATACATGGCGAGTAAGCACTTGAGCTGTCCGCGGACAGCATCACCGGCCTTCCATCATTGGATAATGATCATATCGGTGGTATTGTCGATTATTTGAAGGGCTCCAGCCTTTGGCGCGGGCCGTGAGGTCCTTCGTGTGACCCATGTTGTTGTTTTTTTTGCCTTGCATTAGTCCCCCTGAGTTTCGCTAATCTCGGTCTGGATATCCTTTATTAGCGGGCCATTGGGTTGTGGCTCTCCTAGACATACAATTTTTGTATCTCCTGGTTGAAGGCATAAGCCTATCCGAACCATCTAGCACGGAAGCGAAGCCTAGTCTAGGGACCAGTCTGCTGTGCGGCTTATCAGACCCTGACCAATGAAACACCTCCACCCCTGCTCAACCGCACTCTACTCAGCCTCATCTTGAAGCGAACAAGAAGCACATGCAATCCTAGCTTGAGCAGGCTGAGGTATTTGTTCACCATGGCGCTGCTCCTCGATCCGCCGTCTCCAACGTCCTTAGACATGGCTCTCCTAGAGTATCTCCCGCTAATGCAGCGTCGGGATATCCACCTCATCGAGATCCTCCAGGGAACTTTAACCGATACTATACATATCAGAGTCTATCATGGTAATCTCGAGGAGTGGCATGTGCCACACTATGAAGCCCTTTCGAAGTTATAACCCCGCCACGGTTCAAGCAAATTTGCGTAGCCTTCTAGACCCCCATGGACTGCGCGGTCTGCAGAAAGCCGGGTTTGTTGATATGGCTACGAAGTTTATGTACAAGGATGACCCGAGGGTCTTGCCGTTTCTCACAGGGCTAGTAGATAGTGGGTTGCTTAGAAATGCATCACTAGAAACTTAGATTGATAGATCTCTAATAATCATACTATCGTCAACAACGTGAGCCTAGAAGGGTCCAGCCGTGACAGGATATCATGGCCTGTCTGAAGATAAACTTTTGCTTCACCCACCACGCTATAAAATTCACCTTGTTCATGGTGACATCGGCGAACCACCATAAGCTGCTCACAGCCACGTATCGCGCATAATACATCACCGCGGCGTGCCTTTTGTGGAATGATGGCAAAATCAAACATCTCCCCATTTAGGGCCATTTTAGTGTTGTTTGCTCCATAGGCACTTAGGTCATCACACCTGAAAGTGCATAGTTGCATTGCATGAAAAGACTTTGCAAAGCCATTCAGCTGGCTAATCTGCGGTGCGTTCAATCGATCCCTTCTTAACAAGCAGGCGAGCAATCCCAAGTTATCGTCCCCGTTCATAGCTTTACCAAGAACTGTGCGATCCAAGTCAACAGCGTCGTGCCCGGGTTTCTCGATAAATTCAATACACTCGCGAGCGTATTTCCCCTCGTACCAAAGCCTTCCTGTATGCTCAAACATGAGATTTTCGTATGGATGATTGGCAGGAGGAAAGCGAGCCAGTGTGTTGCGAATTTCACCAAGTATAATTCCCTTGACGTGTAGGAGCTTTCCATCTGTCGAAAAGTTCGCGACCCCGTCGGTTACACGGAGGCGCGTATCCTCTTCAGGACTATCAGGCCTATCAGGACTATCAGGCCTAGGATGGTTCATATATGGAACACCTAGGTAAGGACACCATGATGGTAGCTCATCCTGCCATCCTTCTGGTGGCGAGACCTGTCGTGCTCTCAGCGTAATCATGTATAAACTCTGCGATGCGCTCACTATTTCCTGCATCGCCTGGCAAATAACTTCATCGGCTGGTGTCTCGTAGCTGATCTTAATACGTTCCCGAAGCTTCGGACGGACCAAGTCATCCTCGTCCCAGTTGCATTCGCTGACAGGAGAGAGCCAGTTGGATCTGCTAAGAAAAGAAAAACAACAGCTGCAGACGTTTGTCATGTCTGAAACCCGAGGGGCCCAAGGCGGTTTGAAAAGCAATTTTGATATCTGTTTATGGTAACTCTAAACATTCAAACCTCGGCGTCCTACCAGTTGCACACCATGGTAGACTCGGATCAAGGCGGGGTATTCGAGGCGCGGGGCGGGGTTAACGCATAGTCCTACAGACACAGTTATGACATACCTATATTAGAACACATACGGAGTATTCTCACATAGTTCAGTTTGCTCTCCCCCCGCCATACTGTACACTATATATTCCAAAACTGTCACATTGGCCGCACTAGACCGCGTTCAGATCTTCTTTAATGTAATACTGCATCAGGGTGCGCTTCATGGTGGAGATAGAGACCTGATCTGGTAGGTAGGGCTATAAGAGCTCGCCAGCTCAAGCAGGGAAATCGGTGTGTCAAGCAATAAATACAGCAATTAAAGGTGCCGTTTAGCTTTCATTTGCGCCCAGTCCAAGGCCTTGAATCAAAAGTTTGAAGTTATTGGGCCCGTTTAACTGGCTTGTATACTGTCAAGCGATGAACGCCGAATTCGCGCGCGATCTTTGAAACGGTGTTCTCCTTGCCATACGCGTAGCAGATAGCTGTTACCTCACTTTCTCAGCCGTTCCGCTTTGTAAAGCAATCTTTGCTATGGTCCTTGTCATGTCTAAGCATCCAGTAGTTAGTAGCTAGGTATAATCCTCCTATGATAGCAAGGTCTGTCCCACGCGTGGATATTGCTTAAAGATGCTAATAAACTTATCCTTATTGTCAAGTTTGGAGGTATTATTATTAGTAGAGGCAGAGTCCTACCTAACTTAATGCTACTCTAAGTAGACTACTGTACTCCTTGAAGATCTTCTAGAATTGCTGTATTAAAAAGAACCAACAGATGCCATTGTAAGGTTGCTAGAGTTCCAGGTTGGGTAGGTCTGCAGTAAGGCGTATCTCTATCTTTGTGTCTTGTAACCGCTCGTACTGGTTAATCTTCAGTGATATCGATAAACTCGACCACCTGGTCACCCCCAACATCAGTGGTAGTTAAACCTTTATACTGTTTCGAGCATGGTCCAGGTTCTCCACTCCCGGAGTTCTTCCTCTTTCTTACGCCGAGTGGATTGTTATCATTGCCAACCTCATTTCCTTCCTCCCAAAGGCGCACGAAGACTGCTATTGTTTCATCGTCCTCCCCGTGGATCTCGCGATAGTGGACCACCATCTCTTCCTTGGACAGAATGGGATATCCTGGGCTGTCCACTGAAGGACCACAATCGCCCAGTATGCAGATGATCACCGCAGGCCAATTATCACTCAGAGCCAAAAGGTCTCTTTGGTAGGCTTCTTGGAAGTGAAACACAACTCTCTTCTCCAACTTGCCACGAGTTTCCTCTGAGAGGTGTTTAGTCCAGTCTGGAAGCTGTAGACAAGCCTCGGGTAAGCACTGGTACGTCACCCCATCCTGCGTGACTTTGTCTGTCTTGAGCTGTCTGGCCAAAAAATCAACATCATTGGCGTAACATCTCCTACCAAATTCATGCCACTGTTTCAGATACTGGATAATGGAATTCCGAAAATCGGTTTTTCCCCAGAGGTGTATCTGATCAACTAGCGATAAGAGCTCCCAAGCTTTCCGTATAGTCACAACACGGCCACTCCAGATTCTCTGGAAAATCTATGATTTCAAGGTCAGGTCAACTCGCCACTAAAGCTAATGCCTGGCCAGACTTACATAAACAGACTCACTGAATCCTTCATATCCGGCATACTCTCTTTCATGTCGCGGTCTTTTGTAGCCAACCAGGATATGCCAGTGGGCTCCAAATGAGGTGAAGACAAAGACTTGGTTGTTGCTGCGGCTCTCTGCTGATTGATATGTTCTGTTATTTTTGCCAATCTTTCCTGGCTGCCGTACAACACTATCCAGCATATCAAGGTATACTGCTCCTGCTGAACATCCCTGTTGGCGTGCTTCTCGAGCGTTACCACTCCATCCCTTGGCCTCATAGACTGCGAAAGGGAATGCAAAACCCGCATCACCCCAGTGTGGGTCAGATATAAGGCCGCAATGTCGATGAAGTAGGAGCGCCTCCAGGCGGTCATTGTCTAAATCCCACTCTGCTAAACCATTCTGGTAGTTGTCGTTTGGTTTAAAGGTCGCAAGCCCGAAAGTTGCGTCTGGAATCCTCTTGATGAATTTGGGCTCACCCACCAATAAACATGACACCGGATCACTCTCATGCTTCATGGTGTTGTATTCGTGCTTATCTCTAGGTTCATTAGATTAGATGCTTGGGTGGCAGCAATAGGGAAACCCACACGGCCAGAAAGGGGTCATTTCTCATCCGACCGAAAACATCCGTCCAGGCGTCGGCTTCCCATGCATATTCGCTTTTCTTCCGTTGTTCATTGCTGAGAACATGTTCAAGAAAGGTTTCTGCTCTCGAGCGGCGACTGGACTCGCTGGGATGATTCCAATCAATGTCATCAAGTGACGGTATCCAGAGATCGTGATCGGACGTAGCCCACCCCGGAGAATAATGATGACGGTAGTAAATACCTCGGGCGTTCAATCCCCAATCGGGACTAAACTGCTCCTGCATCCTGGGTGGTACGATATTGTTGGGCTTGAGATAGCTTCGTCCAGTTAGCATCGCAATAATACCCAGGTTCGACTGCATGATAGCGACTTGAATAGGCAGGGGTTACGTACAACTGAGCGCCGATGTAGTACTTTTCTAAGGCGCTTTCGATCTCATTATCTGTCCAGCCATCCGTTCGCATCATATCAACTGATGGCCACATTACAACGGCTGATTCGATTTCGATCGCAGCGCGCCTGTCCGCTGGATTGAATTCCATCCACTTTCTCTTTCTATGCTCTTGTCCCGCGTTGTAGGAAGCTCGGAGTTCGTCCTTGGTGACTCCTACTGCAGGGCTTTCGTCTGGTGGCTCGACCCTTAACTCCCCCCCCCAAACAACGTGGGTCCGACATCCACGGCCCATCCGGCGGAGGTGGTGAGGCCCGGGGTTCGATCCGCTCGTTCGAAGCGTCGTCTCTTAAACGAAGGGTAGGTCTGGCCTGTTTCTGGGTATTCTCAGTGTTTGACATGATCAATCATTCAAAAATACGGGCTACGACAGATAAGAGTGGTGGTGGTTGCGCTGTTTAATTATTGGTGTCGTAGAGATAGAATACCGCCCAAGAGGTAAAGAGGTTTCGAGGTCAACTACTTGAGAAAGTAATGATATAAAGGGTTTAGGCCGCTTATATAGCAGTGAGCATCTAGGTAATAGTGTTGGAGCCTAGCAATCCCCCCTCTAGCCTCCGACGTCGGTGGTATTTGTGAGACCAGAGGAATCAGCCTTGCCGTTGCGATACTGAAATTACAGCGGTGCAGCCGAAGGGAATATCACAACCCCACTGGGTTTTAGTCCAGTAGGATAGGTAGATTACCGTCCAGCAGATAACAATCCTAACCTCCGTACTGCCCAACGGTAGTACTCCGTCGAATTCAAGTTTCCTATTGGAAGTGCCCAATGTACCGGATAGCTGCCGGCGGTATTGTTCCGGGCAGGAATGTCCGACAGTCACTCAGATTATGCAATAGATTGCGTGTGGATATATTATCCTATTCTCTCGTGATTATCCAAGTGCAAGGGGTACGCGGATGCATGTCTATTACAAGGAAACAAGGAGTTCGTGACCTGCGAATACCTGCGGAGTCCTAAGACATCTGGGAATGTGAGAATACAACAACCACCTCATTTGGAAATATTTAATTTGCCTGTCGTTTGTATTGGCCACAAGAAATTGATATATTCCTACCCCCTAATACAGTTCTATTAATAGTACACGCGTACAGGATATTCTAAACTTACTTGCATCTTATGGTCTGTCAGGATTTTCAGCTTTATCCTTATGGCTTAGTCTAGGCCCGGATTACTGTACTAATAGTAGATTGGAGGAGAAATCGAGCGGGCTTGCTATAGTTGACTTGGTAGTATTAGTGATAATAAAGTTCCTGATAATGCTTTATTGCAAGGTAGGTTTCCTGTCTATATGCCGTTCTCAAACGTATACTAATTTAGGTAGAATTTAAGTAATAATTTTCATAATAATACCAGGATCTTTATAGTTAAAAAGCTTAACTAATATCAACCGTGTGTGTTGTCATTGACCCGATAGAGGAGGTCCCGCGGTAGACGATAAGCGTCTTGTTCAGGGCTGGGGTTGAAGGATTGGGTAGGGGAGCCCTGAGGCAGCTATGGAAATTCCCGGCGTAGCAGAACAGGGTGTCATCAAGCAGACAGTGCATATGGCTGCTTCTAACGCGAGCGGGGCGACAACGCTGTTGGTGAGTGCTAGATGATGGATAAGCACCTTCATCAACTTGGGTAGTATCAAAGTCAAAGTTATTCACAGCTCTTAGCATATAACTGTCAATGATTAGATAAAACATCAGAGCAAATAGACCAGCTTATAGCCTGGTACCTGGGCGCTGCGCACGCGGTTCACCCCGTCAATAACCGCAGCCAGGCCAGTCCCCCGCGCTCCTCTTGGTATGGATGCGATGTAAGTAATAGGTAGATCCCAATTAATCGCATATCCATACTGGGTGAGTGGGGAAATTCAAACAAGGGTGGATGCTCCAACAGGTGTGGAGATGATAGATTCAGAGCTATATACCTGCTGCCTGGCTGGCTGATAATTTTATAGCAGGTCTTTATAAAGCATCTATTGCTAATATAATCCGGGGTGTAGGCTAGCTAGTCTCTGGTTATATTATAGATATTAAACCTGCAGATTGGACATTGATAATTAATTATAAGATATTTATGCAGCTGCTAACTCTTATGACCCAGAACAAAGGCGCAGGTATGCCTGTAATATTAAAGCTAAGTCTCCAGGAACCTGAACTGAAGCTGCTCTGGGATAAAACACGTCACCCTTGTCATAGTAACCAAGTAATACTCCCGCCCAAAGTTACGTAGGATTTGTGAACCAACTTTTATCAAACAGATCTGAACCAAGCCAAAAATAGTCTATTACAACAATTGACGATCGACGGAAAATATTACCGCGGTTAAGACTTCTGTCCAGGTAATATCGAACATTCCTACAAGGCATCTTTTTGCTTTTACAACGCCCTTCATATATTGTTGAGCTCCCGCATTAATTGAAAGGATTAGCAGAATGTAGGATAAACGCGGCTCTACCATGTGGTGCCCATGGTCCCATGTTAGGACTGGATGGCGAAGCCAGTTGGCGCAGTGCCAGAGAGATCTTGAGTCCCACGAAATGAACGATTTCATGCCACACCCTAATGATCAATGTAACACCGGACCATTTTCATCTTTAATGATTTTGATTCCGACATTATCTGATTCTGGTTCCCGGTCTTGTGTAACCCGACAGCGAGTCAAGACGTCACCCAGCAATGATGTTCGTTCAGATATAGCTGCTCTCGGAGATCTAAATTTACAAAGGGTTCTTATTCTCTAGATTTGTGTGTATGTCATGGGCTGGGCCGGTCTAAATTTGAGTCTGTGATATCATTAGACAGATGATTATTAAGTTCTGGCGTACAATATACTTGTTTCAGACAATACGGTGCAAAGAGGTCAATGTAATTATCACAGAGAAATAATATACACTCAACTTCCGGTGCTTCCCATGGGGTAGCGCCTTCATCTATTCTCCACCTGGATCTATGTATTTAATAGAGCAACCATTTCTATGTAATCCCACACTTCGCATCTCAACCCCCGCCATTTTTGTTGTTTATTTTGGTGACAACATAGTACTTTTAAAGACCTTGCAATTTATCCCTCATACTACAGAGAACCTGCACAATACGTCATGCCTGCGACACAAGGCAGAGTTCTAAACGGCCCATATGGTGGATTGGGAGGCAGCTACTACAATGCAGAGCATGGAGAACACAAAATCAAGAAACTTGACGCCTGGGGACGGAGCTATGCAGGATACGATGTTCTGAACGGAATCCAGTTCACCTGGGATGACAACTATAATGGCCCGCTTATCGGTCACAAGAACGACAACATTCACAGAGAATTCGAGTTTCAGGATGATGAAAAGATAAATGCCATGACCGTCTATGCTGGAGATGGCGAAGGTTTTGTCAATGGCCTCGAGTTCGATACAAACAGGGGCCGCCACTATGAGGTTGGTGGAAAGGAGGGTAAAGTCAACCATCTCAGGAACCTTGGAACCGGTGACTGGATTGGAGCTGAAGGCAGAGATAACATTCACGGCGCCTCGGATGTTGTGGATAGTATGGACATTTACTTCAAGACCTGAGATCTTATTATTTGCAAGGTAATGGCTCTGGTTTACATATTGTTACATTTTCAACTACTCATAATATACATAAAATGCCTTGGTATGGGTTTTTTGCTGGTGTACTCTGTTTTTTTCCCATACTGTCATGCGAATGCAAAGGCTACTTAATATACACTGTTGAAAAGGCCATGACTTTCATTAAACCCGGTTTAAGCATTACGTATATTTAGGCAATCGGAATATCTCCTTAATCTAGAGTACTATGTCCTTGGTACTAACCAAGCATACACTTGAAAAGTGATCGAACATGATACGGTCTACTCAATTTGATCCCTTGGTGCTTCTGCGAAATACGACGCAGCCATGGGCATATATTACTAGAGGCTACAGTATTCAACTTCGAACTTGTGTCCATGTCCCAGCTGCTGCTCCAATGAGGCGTTCCGACAGCTGATACAAAATGGTGCCATACACGCTCGCAGGAGGCAATGTTATAACCGCCATAAGCTTCCCGAGTCGATCCAACCTATACATATCTGTGCCCTGGATTGAATGCATAAAGCCCAGTGATTCTCTAACGAGCTTCAATCTCCGCTTCATTGCACCATGGCATCCCGCTCGGCTCTGACGCCTGCATTGTCATGCTGGGTGAAGCCTCATTGGCAGTCAAGTCGGTTCTAATGCGGAAATTCAATAGGCAGGAATAGTGGACAAGGCTAGGCCTTTCAGTCTGCTAGCGTGAGGCTGTGCCCATACCTACTGGGGGATGCAACATGCTCCGGATTTATTGGTCAGCTGGGTTCGCCTCAAGCCGCAAGCGCGGAAAAGGCATTAAAATAAATCGAAGCATCAGCCAAGGGATTTTCCTACCTCACCCCGTCAAAACCCCGCTGGATTATGGATGATATCGGCTCGAACGACAGTAAACATCCTATTGTAGAACGGCAAGACCGCAAGAACACGGCCCTCAACATACACGATGGACCCGATTTCAGCGGTGGGATTCGCTGCGACGATCCTCCAGTTCATTGACCTCTCGACCAAGCTCGTCTAGGGAACTTACGAAGTTTACAGGTCGGCGAATGGCACAACCTCTGAGCTATGGATGTAGCAACAACCGTGAGCGACTTGAATAATTTGACGGAAGAGATGAACTCTGATATACTTGGGAAGAGCAAACACGAGGAGGCGCTCAAGGAGCTTGCCGTAAAGTGTGGGGAACTCTCGCGAAGCCTGCTCGGGATTTTGGACGGCCTCAAAGCCACTAACAAGAACTCCGCATGGAAGAGCATGAGGGTGAAGTGGACTGCTATGCGCAAGACTGAAGAATTGCAGAGTATCGAGCGAAGGTTGGGAGACTATCGCTCACAAATACTCTTGCGGCTCACATTTATGCTCGGGTAGGTTTATTCCACTTGGTGTCTGGGATGAAGTCAAGTTAATAGAATCAATTAGGGATCAACAGTCATCGATTAAAGCGCAACTAGACCAGCTACAAAGCAACGGGGAGCGATTATCAACAGAGAGCGCGGCAAGGCTGTCGAGAATCCGGGAAGACGTCCTCAAAGCCGTAGAGCAAGAGATAGAGAGTAAAAAGCAAGCTCGAGCTCATCCCATGCTCAAGGGACAGATCCAGCGGCAACCGGCGCTGCAGGATCTTCGGTCGTCACTGAGCAGTTTGTCTTCGATGCTAACGCAAATTCCACTGGAGAACCAGATTCTTGAGAATCTCAGCTTCGCGTCTATACACCATCGAGAGGACACAATTCATGAAGCGACATCGGGAACGTTTGAATGGTTCTTTGAGAGCGAACTCGATCTGGTGAATACACGGAATGACCGGGAAAATGAAGAATCCGACGATCGTGATGGAGGGTCCAATTCGAAAATCGATGAGGCTGGCGCCGACCTGCGAAGAATATCAACGTCATCCAGCATAATCTCCAAGGTAAGCTCAAAGGGGGTGCAGAACAAGCGGCCTGTTTTGAAAGATGAGGAGCAGATAAACCTTTTCGGGACTGAATGGGAAAGCAGAAAAGCCGTACGATCATCTTTCTTGAAGTGGCTAAGGATGGGCACCGGAATATACCACATATCAGGCAAAGCCGGATCAGGGAAATCGACTCTAATGAAATTCCTCTGCAGCCATCCCTGCACCCGAGAGGAGTTGGCCGCCTGGGCAGGGAATAAGAAACTGGTCTTCGCGAGGTTCTTCTTCTGGAAAGCTGGCAATGACTTGCAGAAATCCCTTCACGGACTTTATAGGTCCCTCCTGTTCGAGGTCCTCCGGCAATGCCCTGAGCTGATCTCCGAGGTCTTTCAGTCTCAATGGAAACACCTAAGCCGTGCCACTCAGACCCGAGCAGTGGATGGCACATTGTTTCGCCAGAATAACATCCGAGACGCTTTCAAGATTCTCGTGCAGCAGAACAAATTTCCAGGCCACCGCTTTTGCTTTGTTATTGATGGCTTGGACGAGTATGATGGAGACAGTGTGGATCACAGGTGGCTAGCAGACAGCCTCAACGCCTGGGCAAACGGAGATGATATAAAAATCTGCGTGAGCTCACGACCATATATTGAATTCCTTGAGGCTTTTTCAGACACTCCGGATCACTGTATTCATCTCCACCAACTGACGAGGCATGACATTTACCTCTACAGTCGACAGATGCTTGAGAACACCAGCGGTATCCAGTCCACGCGAAATGACTATTTACCCCTGGTCACGGACGTGGTTCGCAAGTCCGACGGTGTATTCCTCTGGGCATGGCTAGTCGTTCGCTCGTTGCTGTCCCGGATCCTGCGTGGTGACTCGGTCGAGGACCTTAAGAGCACGCTTAACACGACTCCAAGAGAGTTAGATGCACTATACGAACAGCTCTTGGAATCCTTAGAACCTGATGATCAACGCAGAGCCGCGCAAATGCTTCTCTTGGTCGCCTATAACAAATTTCACACACCTTTCAGCGCTGTTGCGTTCTCGTGGATTCGCAATATCGAAGATGCCGAGTTTCCCTCGGTCCACGCGATCTTGCCTTTCAGTCAGGAGGAGCTCCGAGAGGCCATGGAGCGCATTGATCGTCAGGTGAAAAGCATTACCAAAGGATTCCTGGAGCTATGCTCATCCTACATTGATACTACTATTGAACCAATCTCTTCCGAGCGTGACAGTCCGTCCCTCAACTCCATCGGAGTGCAGCGCTGCCAGTTCTTTCATCGGACTGCCCGTGATTTTGTCGTCGATCACCCTAAATTAGGGCAGATTGTGGACGTGGCAACTCACTCCAGCTCCGAAACAATGCATCGGCTTCGGCTCGCCGAGATGATGAGCTATGATTTCCCGTATCGTTTTCAATTCTGTCGATCTCTGAGCAACCTAGACCCTGGGTTCTTTGGCGAAGAGCTCCCTGCCTCACTCGTTGAAAAATACCACTACGCGTTCCGCCAAACCGCCGACGCACTGGAGCTCTCCCCTAGGCTGACTCGTTTCCAATACCTCGCCGCAGCTGGTGTCCCTCGCCTTTTCAGGCACCCAATATTTTCATCCTTCATCCACATAGCTGCTGCCAGTAAACAGCGCAGGTATGTGCTGAGAGAGGCGGAGCTCAACCCACAGTGGCTCAGAGGAACACCGGACTTGAACTTGCTCGTCACTGCTGCGACGAATGGAGATATCCAATTAATCAAGTCCCTCCTGGAAATGGGGGCTTCCGTCGACTCCGAGATCCTCTGCGCTAACGCATGGTCTGAGGCTGAAATGCGTCCAGTTTGGATGGTACTTCTCTCCTATCTCGCGATATGTACGTGCACATGCTACATTACAAATATATCTCTTTCCGCCTCAGAGGCGCATTTGTTTGATCTGCTTGAGATCCTGCTTCTTCAGCATAAGAATCTCGCGGAGTGCGTCATTCATTTGTCCTATATTCAACCTGTGCCCCCTTCCTGGGACCGTTTCGACAGCTCATTTCAAGATACCCCAGTTCCTGAAGATATCGAGTACTTCGTGACCCTCGAACAAATTATCCAAAGGATGTCGCCGCCTAGCAAGGACCGGCTGTTTTCTCTCATCAACCCCGCTCAGCCGGAACTCTTTAAAACACCTTTCCAATTTTTGCGTGCCATCTTTCCCAACTCACCAAGGATAGAGGCAATGGCTCCGGTGGACAGCAACCGCACCCAGTATAATCCGGAGGATCATAGGGAGAAATTTGCACATATAAAAATCGAGAAAGTGATCTGCGGTAACTGGGAAATAGCTACCTATTTTAATGTAGCGATATATTGAGAGGATTAAATACACCGATATGTATTTGACTTTGTTCCATTTCACAACAATCTAATATGCGCCTGCAAGCTTCGCTCTATATTCACACTCCCTCCTCGCGCAGCGGAAAACATAAGCATATCCACGCTCTACCTGCCCACGAGAAATCTCCCCACACTCACACGACGGGTTCCCATCCCTGATTCCCTCCCAATCGTCGAAAACCATACGGCGGCATTCTCCGCAAGAATAGAACCATCTCTTCATATTCCCCTTGCTGTTATCCCGGGTCTGGCGGCGAGTCATTCTAAGCTCGCAGCACAATGGTGCGCGCGAGAAAAGATGAGGGATTGCTCTTGCCATTACCGGGTTTGGTTGAAGCAGGGCGAGGTAAAGTCTTTGGCAAGTTAGATTGGCTCGGACTGAGTTGTATGTAGAATACTTAAAACAATTGTAGAACAGTCGTATATTAGCCGCCCTCGAGATGAGGCAGATACGGGACTTTGGTCAACAGTTGGATGGTGGTGGGAGCGACAGACAGGTTGCAACGGAGAGAGGACATAGGAGCTTGTTATACTTATACTGCGAGAGCTGTCCTTATACTGCGAGAGCTGTCCTTATACTGCGAGAGCTGTCCTTATACTGCGAGAGCTGTCCTTATCCGTCTGTGATGATGGGGCAGACCTGGGTGCAGCTGGCAAGGCTCGAATTTCCTCCTTGCCAGCTGCAACAGGTGTATATCCCCAAGTCCATGTGATATGCGCCCAGTCAAGAATTGAGCATTTCACTTTGATTGAGTCATATACCAGGCCTCCGCTGGGTGGATGGAATCACGAGAAACCAAGCACCGACGCATCTTCGCAACCAGGAATGGAATCTGAAAGCGGCTCGATTTCCGCTGGACAGCAATCACGCGATGATCTCAATCCTGGTATCTATGCGGCATTTTCAGACTGGACTGAGCCCTGCTGGCGCACCCTGCTTCGCAGCCACTCATATGTCAGGCTCAATTTCCGAAGTTACCATTTGTAGATCGATGCCAGTGAAGCGGTGGATGATGCTTGCAAAAGGCTCGGGCAGGGGACTGACTAATGGGAAGGAGGCTCTCTGTCATTCAGCGCGAAATGCTGAAGCCATGCATGTTCGTCGGGGGGACGCGCTCGAAACGCGCTACTCGTGACTAGCTGGGCAGCTAAAGAACATGGATAAATGCTTCATATTTCAACTATTATGACACAGCCCTCAGTAAAGGCTCGAATCTCTGCTGTCGTATTGGCCCCGCCCTTTGAGAGGACTTGATTTATTTGAGCATCTTCGTGGCACAGACGCTGCCAATACTTTGCCAAGGCGAACTTGCACCTGACCCTCCTGAATCGATGCCTTCCCAGGGCATAAATACCTGTCCATTTCCCCCGGTTATTGTGTTCTCTATTCTCTTCATTGCCCTTTTCCTTTTCCTTCTATCCTCTGTTTATTTCACTTGTGCTTTAAATATATCAAGCTGCCCCAACCTTTCGAGATGAGTTACGCACAATTTTCAAACAGAGGGCTATATCCCGATGAGCATTTTGCCCATCATCCGCAGCCCTTCCAATATGGAATCGTACTTTGTGATCCTGGCTCTCAAATATTCTATCTCAGTTTCCCTTCTTTTGATCCCAATATGGGTATGGATCTGTGAGTGGCCCTTTGAACTGACAGAGCTTGCACTAGGAACCTCAAATCGTCGGCGGCCCCGAATCTACCAGGCAGGCGACACGAAAGAGAACTTCCCACCGGCCGCGATAGAAATGTGTGAAGGGGGCAGTTGAGATGATCCCATCCACTGTGAATGTCCTGCTCGGAAAGGCGTCAAGGTAAATGAGCATTGTCGCCAAGGACAATTAGGCTTGCGCAATAAGACGGGGAGACAGCTAAAGGGAAGCCAACAAGGTTGATGGACAGGGCAAATCGCCTTTCCGGGTACATGTCATTTTTATCACGCGCGAAAAGAGCCTTGCAATACAATTGCACAATCCCCACCTGTCCGCTTGCATTACTACCCGTAATGTACAGCTAAACGCTTCTCCCCGCCAGGAGTGTATTCTCGACACTCCTGACGACGTTCGGTTCATGAGGCAATTAGCGGAGGGTTGTTGAGGGCTAATACTGGCTGTGGGTAGTGGCGGTTTGGTGGATGGAAATCAGCACGATCAGTTTCCTACCATGGTCGATACGTCCACTGACTGGATGAATACAACTCCCCATTCAACTGAACAGGCCGTCGCTCAGCCTGGCTTCTATCAACCCCCCGACTTGGCCCATACGCCTAATACCTGGACGAACGCACCACCTTATTCAACCCAGCAGGGTGTCCCTTACCAGTGGGCCGATATACTGGGCACTGGCTATACCACTCCCGATATCAACAGCTGGTCAGTAATCAACCCAATCACTACAACTGATCGCGCGCTAACAGCCCTATACAGTTACGTGGCGTCAGAAGCCATACCTGACGAGCCCCAAACTTCATATCCTTCGCCTCGGTTGCAGCAAGGTGGCGAGAGTATTCAGAGAGCGTTGCCGATATTGCAGCCCGCACCTGCTCAACACCCAGCCACGCCGCCGGGGCAATCGTCCTCAAGGGACAGATTGCAATGTCAATTTTGTCCTTTATACTTCAGCCATAGTCAATCCCGGAGTAGACACGCAAGACAAGAGCATGGGGCGCCCAAAGGAAAGGCTGGCCGACCTTCGAACAGGTCTAGATTAGCAGCATGACGAACTCGACGAAATTATATGGGAGGTGGTTGAGGGGGTTGGCATCATGCAATTTGCTATGCGTCTTGGATATTATGTACCTCCAGTATACACGCTATAGATGGGCCCCTTGTGCAAACAATTTTTGAACATCACGCCCTTGTTACTGTAGTGTACAGTACGTAATGGAGCAGATTGACTTTCCAAAACTAAGAACTGTTTCCTATTCGCCTTCGGCGCCTGGGCTTAGAATCATCACTACAATAGTATTTCTTGCATGGAAATGGGATTGGTATTGTTGGTCGCGGTAACATTATTCGCTTTGCGGCGATGCAGCCCCGCCGTGGCAGGAGAACCGGCTGCCAGGGTCGAGGCGAAGAAGACGATGGTAAGGAAAGACTTGATTGATTCCATGGTTAATCGTTGCGAAGTTTGTGATTTGAGGACTCAAAACATTGATATAGCTGTTATTTGCCGACCTTTATAGTCTCAAAGCCTGCCTTCACGTGCATTTGATAGTCTGGATTTGTCTCATTTTCAAACATCTTTAATTATACATTGGGATCTGAAACTGCATTTAGTCCTCATCATGGAAGAACCGGGGTTATCACTGGATGACTTACCCAAAAAGAAAATTGTAGCATGCTGCAGCTGTTTGGGTAAGATCCGTGCCGTTCATACAAACGACGGGGCTCAATGCCAGGGGTCCAGTACTAGTGCTGACATCCTCCGGTACGGGGCTACCGAGTTCTATCGACAAATACTGAATATCCTAGGGAATCTCAGATCACTTCTTTCCGAGAAGAGAACGGTCGACTCCGTTCCCTCCAACTGACGAAGTGCTAGTGCCGTCAAGATAGAGGAATGAGCCTGTGAGGTCCACCCCTGCCGGGTTTACAAGGAGATTGTTTCAGGTGCAAGCCACATTCCCTCTGTTAAGCTTGTGCCGGGCTCTTCCCGGCATCAATCAATTCTCATAATTCCTTCCAGCAAGTGCCTGGGCGCTATGTTGAATGGTAAGGATATATATACAACTTCGGGAATTCGGACGGGTTAGGGTTCCGATCGGAGTCGTGCGGTGCATTCTAGGCATACCGGGGTCGATCAGAGTAAATGAAGTCTCCAGATAAGCTTCAAGCTCGTCTGAGACAGCCTAGCCTAGTGCTCCCCCTGACACCGACGTCAGGCTAGCTTTCTAATTTGCACCAAGGCTCACTAGCCGTCTTACTACCCTCCTCGACAGTTGTTTCTGTCTGTTCCAGTCCCTATTATTTGGCCTTGTTACTGATCGGCGAATTCATTTATACTTGACTCTTGACATGCGTCTTCTCAGACCGTAGCTCTGCAATAATATCATATGCTGGTTGGCTGGTGGTTGTTTTGAAATCTATTGTTCTTTACCTTTGAAGTGGTGAACGCGACCCAGGAAATCACTCATGTTTTACTGGGGATTAACAATTTGTTATTAATGTCTTTTATAGTGACGAAAGTCAGAGGTTCAATATATAATCCGATTACCATACTACCATCCTAACCTCAGCCTGTCTGCCTCCATCACTGGGCTTGATGCTGCGGACTTGCATTTGATCAAGCTCAGACCTGTGGTTCATCATTACTATTGGGTCCAATAAAGAGGTCGCCCAGGTTGATTCGCTCTGCTTCGCGTCTCCGACGGGGATGCTCACTAGAGCTCGCCACGATGGATACCGGAGCAACTGTCGTATGCCCCCATCGGGAAGCGAGACTCGAGGGCGAAAAGTGGAGAACCCCGGGCTGTTCTTCCCTTCGATGAGCAGCTTTGAACGAACGCCTTAATTCCTCCTCTTCACTCCCATTGAATACCCATCAAGAACCAAGGAATTGTGACGGACTATTATGATCTTCGGCACTAGTATGGATTCAAGGTTTTAAGCTGAACGCGAAGGTGCCACTACTTGACTCCTGTGTGGTTCGTGCTGTCAGGGGGCAAGAAACGGACAATTCACTAGTTCATCCTTAAGGAGCCCGATCTCGTAAACGACGGGGATGTGCGGGGGAATCGCCTGTGAACTTTCCGTGGGCTTATGTAAAACCTTGTTCAAGGCGCTGTCTGGCGTAGATCGAACCCACCCACTGGCCTATAGTCAATGGACGAGCTCGCCCAACGCTTCTATTGTCCTTCCACAGGAATCCCTAACCTTTTTTGAACATTGTGTAGTGGTTTACAAATGCCCCTGCCACGTTTACTCCATTTCTCTGAAAACTCTATCTCGGTCCGACTGCTCAAACTTTTCAGAGATAAGATTAATGGTCCTGTAATTAAATAAAGTCCCCCGTCAGAGGGCATTCGCCCCGGAATTTCAACAATCTGCTTTCCTTGTCCCAGTCGAAGATGCCCGACCTGAACACTGTCCCGGCTCTTGAGCCGCCACCAGGACACACCAGTAACCTTGATAATCCCTATTCTCTCCGAAATTACATGTATGCCACCGCGGGTGTGACCCTGGCCCTATCAACAATTGCCGTGCTCCTTCGCGTCTTCATGAAAGCTCGAGTCCTGCGTCGCATGCAACTCGAAGACTATATCCTGGCCCTGTCTCTAATCGGATTTTATGCTTTCACCGGCTTAATGATAGAGGCGGTACATTCGGGGCAAGGGACTCACCAGTGGAACGTGTCAACTGCGCACCTACAGGATGTGGTGAGACTTTCGAATATCATCGAGATCATCTACTGCCCCACGATCCTTGGTGCCAAGGTGGCGATGCTATTGCAGATGAAACGGATATTTATCATCAGCAAAAAGGGAAAGTTGTTCTGGTTGCATGAGATCCTCCTGTGGGCCAACATCCCCTGTTATCTCGCGATCATGCTGAGCTTTATACTCGCCTGCGTCCCCCGCGAGAAGCTATGGCACCCCGAGTTACCCGGTCGCTGCATCTCCTCCAATAGCTCCCTTATCGCGTCATCAGCCTTGAATGTCGTTTCGGATATCACAATGCTGTTCCTCCCGTTGATGGTGATTCTTCGGCTCCAGCTTCCTCCTCGGACGAAGATCATTCTGGGCGTGGTGTTTGGAACTGGTGTTCTGTATGAAGTCTCCCCTCCCCCTCTGTCTTTGACCCGAAAAAGCTCAAGCTAACTTGATAACCAGAGGTTGTATCTCCAGCACATTCAGACTTGCATATGGGGTCCTCCTGACCCAAACAGACGATTTCACATGGGGGATCGCTCCTGTTGGATTGTGGGCGTAAGTAGACATTCTGAACCCCGATCCCTCGATCTAGATAGAAAAACAAAATCGCTAATGAAAATGGGCCTCAGGATTGGAGAGATTTGCTCGGTCATCTTGTCCGGTGCTATTCCCCTGCTACCAGGGTTTATCAAGTTCGTGCGAGGCCAGGATGCGTCGGGCTCGGGTCCCTCGTACGGTAACGCCGGTAGCTCACGACGACAAGGTCATAGCACCCACACAGCGTCCGCAGCGCAGAATTTGCCCGATCAGGCTGATAAGGGAACCTATGATTGCTATTACGAGTTGGGTGTCATGAATGACGCCCATGTCAGTGCGGCGTCTCTCATCAAAGCGGATCAAAAACATGATCCTGGGTCAAATATTGTGAAAACCGTTCATATACAAACGGACTATGCCAATTCATGATCAGAGTGAAGAAGCAGAACAACCTGTAGATAATTTAATTGCATTCTTTTTTTTTTGGACAACGGCTTCAATCTCTTTTTCACTACCCTTCATAAGCGAGACCTCATACCATCCTATATCCTCAACCTCCCCCCGGCTCAGTGATAATCAGCAAGCGATTATTTTGCTGAAACCAGACTTTTACAACCGATGCCTTGTAGTAGATTATGACAAGAACATTCAGTGACTACTCGGCTCTTTTATTGTTCCTTCTACCCAAGAACGTCTCCCCATAGTACCTAACTTTATCTCTAAGGGTAAGGGGCCAGACAGCACTCATGCAGTAGGTGAACGGCAAGCCTTGTAGCTAGCGGTCCAACACACGTAGAGTTCTTAGATAGCCAGATTAAGTAGCTCCTCCGAGCATACAGAGATCTTTGCCCCAACAATAGTGCAGGAACTGTATGGACGGCTCTTAGTGGCTAGGCTTGATAGACATCCAACTAATACAAAAACATTCAGTCTGAGCGGGCCTCAAGGACCTGGTAAGCTATCACTCAGGCCGGTCGCACTTAAGAGGACTCTAACACCAGTCCTCTTGTCACGTTCCGGCCGCGGTCAGCGTGTATCAGATCTCCATTGCGATAATCGCTAATTCAGTGAGGCGACCCCCGATATAGACCTAACATGGCTTAGGGTTGGATCAAAGTCGAGTGCACGCAGCTATCACTCCAATCCCGAGTGTTCCCGGTCGTCATTCGGTACTTTGGGCCACAGTTGCCTTGCCCTTATTCTGTTGCCTTTTTTGCATGAACCAAAAGAAAAGGAAAGTGCAGATGGTCAGTGGAATCGTCACAACAGCATAGATCCACCAGTAACTGGACAGAGAGATTTTACCGCTCCTCTCGCTGTCAAAATCAAAATTGAAAATGCCCATACTAAATAGTGTCTATAGAGCTCTGCGAATTAGCGTTGAGCTTCCTCTTTTATGACAGGATCAACCTGTATCTTGGTTTGGAATTTGTTTTAACGCACCGCAACAAAACTCGCCGGCAAATAGAACATAGTCATCATGGCGATAGTTTTCACAGCTTCACTATCTTTTTGAGTAGCTTCAGCAATATCTTTCACTTGATAGTTTTCTTTGCTGCTGTGTTCTGCCATGGTCGCAAGGAATTTTGTATTTTCTTCAACAGAGTAATTATTCCTCATGGTAAGTAAGAGGGAAAGCTAACGCTATGTCAGTGCTCTTACTCGATTGCAATGTTATCAGGGTAAACTCACTGTGGATAGACAGCTATCTGTTGTTTTCTGAGCTGACTCAAGCTTATGTTTCATGGCCTGGACCCAAGAAGCCAGTGTGCACAGATTTTTTTCAACCTGTAGATATGCTGTTGGACTGATATCGAGAAGCTCGTGAATATCATGGTGGTGTTCATTCAAAGTTTCATTGATAATGCTGGACAGGTACCCAAAATTGAGCTTTTCACGTAGTTGATAAGAGCGAAGCTCGTGGAGCTCTAGCATGAGCCTCCGGGCTTTTTGAAGGTTTTCTCGCTCTATTTCATGGTTTTCTCTAGTTTCAGGCTGTCGAAGCTGGTCAAACGATTCTCCAAGGGCTAGGACCTTGATTTCCTGGTAGGTACAGAATATGATTAATCCGAAGCTTTAGAATAGAGGCAAATGGTATTTACTTACTGTCTCTCGAATCTTCCCAAGGTAATAATATCTTTGCCCGACCCAGTGATGCAGAAGCGCAGAAATACTGCTGCAGACGAATATGAACGGATCATAGTGTGAACCTTGCTGGGCGGCCCTCTGAGAGACTGCGTTGAAATTTTCAATCTCCTCTCCTCCAGAATTGGTGAATATCCTCACGGATCGAGATTTGATGTCAACTTTCATGTAGAAGCATTGAAGTCTTTCTTCAAAGGACAGCTGAATCATTGGGAGATGAATATCACGCATGCCCAAGTCCTTGAAAAACTTCTGTGTCTCCGGATTGCTTTTGTCTCGTAAATGCGAGACCGGAAGAAGGAACCAAATGTCTATAACTTAAGTCAGAAATCCAGAACCTTTCATGTGCTCTAAAGGACTTTACGGTAGCTCCTAGCTTCCTCACCGATCTCGTTCCTTTTCTTTCCCTTCATATGCTCGACGCCGCATAATTCGTCGTTAGGAGAAAGAAACCGCCTCCCAAGGCCATAATGACTTTTACATTCGATTTGCCAATAAAGGCAGGGAGCTAGACCGAGGAAGGATTGGATCTTGGAATAGTCCTGAACCATAACGAGAGCTTCTAACGCGAAACTGACTGAACTGAGACCGGCCACAGTTAGAGTCTAAAAGCACCCCTTGCAGTCAAAGAAGAGACTTACTATATTTCGATATCATAATTCATGTCCGAGTCCTAGATTTTAACTAAGATAAACCGCGTATTAATTGAAGATATATACTCACTATTTCGTCCCAGCTATTTATTTCCAGAGGAGTAAAACTCTCTGCTGTCATCTCGAGACTGTAGTTGACTGGTAGCTGATCAAGCATGGTGAAGATGAGAATGTGAGTGACCGTGCCAAAGCCCTCGTGCAGTCAGATGAGTAGAGTTGCGGCAAGGGACGAGTTCTGCTGCGAAGAGGGCGACGGAGCCAAAAATAAGATGGTCTACCCGCCTGGAGTCGACTCCTCCATAGTGGCTACACAGCTGCCATTGCGTCAGGCCTGAATCGGCTGTTGCATGGAGGAGAGGTCTGCCTTGGTACTGACCAAAACTCCGAGCGAGTATCTAGCCGTGAGATTATCGCATTTCTGGACAAGGATCTCCTAGGAAGTGCTGCCCTTGGCTTCAACTTGAGTGGTCAGCATATCTAGCACCGTCGAGATGACTCCCTGGCTGCTGAGTCCAGAGCCAACATAGACCCCCACAGCCGCCTGGCAACCAGACTCGGAGATAGTGAAAGCAGCCTGGAGCTGCTTCAGGGCATCAACTACGTCTGCGGCGCCAGTGGAGGAAGCAGACCCAGACATGGCCAGCTCCACATAGGAAGTGAGCGTTGATCGGCTGACAGAATCCGGCCAACAGCTGGCCTCGCCGGAGCTCTGGCGCTCCGAAACGGAGGGAGAAGAAGAGGACTCCAAGTCTGCAGTACAGGCCGCAATACTAACGTGCGTTTTCGAGTCATCCAGTTCATTAGACGGGCTGAAATCCAACAGCATAGTGTGCTGTTACACAAATTCAGCCGGTCAACGTGATAATAGACCGACCAGATAGTTGAATTGAGACCACTGCGGCTACAGCTCACAGGGCATCGCCTTCTTGTCACATTCGATAGTCGCGAGGTGAAGTTGCCTGCTAGGACGGCTGCCCTCAGACCCGCTGAATCCGGCGATTGAGAGGCATCGCGCGTAACAATAGGGTTCGCTACCATGTACGAACTGACAGACGAGGCAACTTCAGCTGGATCCACGTCTGCCAGACAAGGTAGGGCTTGATAGTCAAGTGACCCGATGAGGGCACTTAATAAGCCGCCGACTCATCGCATGATAAATGGATAGTATAGAAAGAATGATAAAGGCAGAGAAGTACAACAAAAAAAAAAGGAGAAGGAATGATAAGACTGTTGGAGACTAGAGAAAATAGACTCTTCCCAGGCAGGCTGGGTCAAGAGAAGAATTAGTTCCTTGTAAGATTGATAGTGGTTAGAGACAGCCTTTCTTTTGTTAACTCTCTTTCTATCCCTATCCATACTCGTTACTCTCGTCGTTCCAGCTAATCACTGAGCTTCGCCTCCAAAACCATGATTGAGGACAATCATGGCTTCACTCTAGTCACCCTTTTTCTCTGTCTTTATGGACTTGTCCTGATACCGTCCTGGCTGGGGAAGTAACGAGCGACACATATGTTATACTTAGAAGTGGTAAAGATATTGAGAGTGACAGTCTATATCAGGGAATCCAAGATCATCCCTCTAGAGACAGGGGAATACTACCTGGTGCCTTCAGAACCTACATAGCTCAGTACTTAGTTGGCCTTCTCCTAACTTCCGTTCCTCTCTTGATATCAATTATTCTCCTTGACAGAGAATTCAGAAGCATAGATTGACTACCAATCTTATACCACCATCTTGTCATCCGCTTAAGGAATTACAGAACACCCCACAAAATACTCCATCCGCCATATGCCCTTCGTTTCCTCAAACATGTGAGACAGCTAAGTATTGTGGTGGAAGTTCGCTAACGCTCTCTTATAATGGCCATTACCAGAGCATTCTTGATGTTCTAGACGAAGTGTATGTAGTGGACGGGCCCATCACCCAAATAAGTACTTAAGGGCAAGGAGACTGGCACCCTAAACCGATCCCTCGTCGCCTTCAGAACTCAAATCTATGGATAAAAATGTTTCAGCATTTTGAATTCATTGATATTCAACAATAAGTCCAACAAAATAGGCGCCAAGTCTCAGCTTTCCAGCTTTAGATCTCGCCATGTTCAAGGTTGGCATATTCCATAACATTGACTCTGTCAATTTTGCTAACAGATAACCATAGAATAGAATAAACTTTTGATCTTTCTGACCCTAAGCTACAAAGTCTGAAGTCTCAAATCTGGTCCTCCAATCCTTGCACGCACCATTCCATATATAGACTCACTCACCAAAAGCCATGCTATTACGTTAAGAATTAAACTGTATAACTGGTTTTCCAATCTTGTGACTGGCAAACCTTTCATACGCGCGGGGCACCTCATCAAGACTATACAGAACCTCATCAATAATAAAGCTTGGCTTGGCCTTACCGCTCTCAATCAGTTTCTGTAGAATAGGCTGCAATCTTTGTATCTCAGCCACACCACCTTGAATTGAAAGACCCTTGAACCAAAAATGTCCTATAAGCACGGGAAATACACCTTGCTTATCCGTGGCTAGAGGCGCTCCTGCTGTTGGACCCGTCGATGGAGGGTATACACCAGTAAGGCCAATCCCACCTGTTGGCTCCGTGAGCTTGATACAATTATTCAAGACTGTGTTCGCTTCCGGCTCGAGCTTGTTGTTCACACACTCAAACCCGACACAGTCGCAGCATCGACGCACACCCTGTGGCTCGTGTTTTAGGATTTGTTCCACAGGGTCCTCCTTGGTGAAATCAATAGGGATAGCGCCTATCGAGGCTGCTTTCTCTAGTCGAGAAGGAACATAGTCAACTGAATAGACTGCGGTTGCTCCACGTAGTATAGCTGAGTAGGCACATAACAGACCTACTGGACCGGCCCCAAAGACTGTAACTGTATCTCCTGGTTTGAACCCTGAGCAGTCAAGTGCGTGCCAGGCTGTGGGGAAAATGTCGGTGAGGATGATGTAGTCAAGGTCATGCTCTGTTGTTGGAGGAAGCTTGCGACACGATGAATCTGCAAATGGAACACGAATATATTCCGCTAGGGAATTTAATAAGCAGAGAGCCTGTTTGTGGGTATTTAGGCAGACAGAGCCAGATGATGCATACCTTGAGTACCACCTAAGTTTGGCCCAAAGTCATCCCCAAACCCAGGAAAATCAAGGACGGTAGGCGGATTGAATGTAAGACAATAGGTAAGGCAGCCACGGAGACAGTTGTCACAGTATCCACAGACAATAGCTCCAGGAGCCAACACCCGATCTCCGACCTTGAGGGATTTTACCCCTTCTCCTACCTCCACAATCGTGCCGAGTCCTTCATGGCCCATGATCCACGGGGGAGTTTTGCTGCCGAAGAGGCCGCGATACATGTGTAAATCTGTCCCGCAGATCGCGGCTGTTGTGATCCGAATAACAATGTCGTTTGCATCTATAATATGAGGAATGGGCTGGTTCTTCAAAGCCATCTGGAAGGGCTTGCCTTCCCAAACAATAGCCTTCATGGATTCATCTTGAGCTTGTGACATTTTGTAGAGTGAAGGTTCTATAACTGCATAAGCTTAAAAGGGGGTCAATTATCTAGGACCATTTTGGCTCCATGGATTTTTAATAGTCTTTATATGTGTACAGGAGAGACTATACCTAATTAAGAACAGGATTTTTGCCCGCAAACAGCAAAGTTTCGCAAGATGTGTGACATTATATACTTTCAAAAAGCAACCTTGACGTAATACCTGGATAGGGCAGTGATGACAGATCCATCATAACCACCGGTACTGATTATAATTGCGGTTTAAATGAAGAGATTGTATTCTTCTTGTGTCTTTACTCTTGTTTAATCTTGGTGTCTGCGCCTTATATTTAGATTTAAGCTATATAAGTCCAACTAGCCTTCGTAACACACGTATGTATACTTAAACTTTTGACATGATTCTCAGACCCTTTCTATAACCCGGCATATCCGAAAAACGCGCCACCCAAATGTGAAGCCAGGGTGAGCAAAGCTTAATCAGCGATTAGGTTTGATCAAGAACAGGATTTATATTAATCAATATAACAGCCTTGAGCAGTGCTCCGGCCACCACGGATATCGCCGGATGCAGTACAGTCAAAGTCTCTCCACTAGCCCATCAGGTTCTAGGTGGAAACCGTGTGCTGGTCTCGTTACTTCTGTCAATGTGATGTCAAACTCAGTGTCCTGGCTATGCTGCACGGAAGGTTCGGAAAAATCTGGGTAATGGCTTTATTACTAGTAAAGTGGAAGCTAGAGCGGGGATGTTCAAGGAAAATGTTTAGAGGGGCATATCCGCCTGTACTTTCGGCCCTGGCGTGTAGAACAGTGTTCCGTGGTGTAAGAAGCAGACCTTGACTAACTGGTTGAGAATCTTATAGTCACCCAGGTAGTGGCTATTGAGGGCTGAATATCAAATAATATATTTTTAACTAGCCACACCATAAAACTACTTCATGATGTAAGCCAGCCAAATCAGGAGCAGTGTAAAATCATATTGCTGCGAATTATTGCCCTCGGCCTAAACAACTGTGTTTATTCAAGCAACAGGTGTGCCAAGATCTCTAACTCAGGGAGTATTTTACAATTTTAGGTTATATAAGAACAGACAAAGTACAAAAGCTTCTATATTTTTGGCAAGTCCTACTATCTAGGCCTTTCTAACTGAAAGGCATTTGGTGCACATAAACACTACAATACAAAAGGGACAAATAAAAGACAAAGACCAGGATTGAAGCATCTTGTCAACCCGCCCCGGGGAGATATCCCACCCAGGCATGCGCACTCCTGGGTAAGTCTGTTGGGAATAGCTGTCTCTTACACTCCTGCTTGTCGGCAATATACTGATCTACCAAGATTTGCCAGGCTTTTATAAGCCTTATCCCACTTCACATCCCTGCTGCGCTTGCTCAACTCGTCCAACAGGTCAAGAGCCTTTCTCCAGACCCTATATTTCATCAGCCTCGGCAACCTTTCCAAATCTGCAATGGCATTCTTCAGCTCCTCATTGTTGCCCAGTTCTTTTATCTTCTCCAGGGCCTCGTCCAGATTCAAGTCCAATCTGTCCACCCCTTTCAAGCCAAACCAGCTTCAGGAGAATCTTGGAAAAGATGCAATAGTGGGAGGTCTCGCTCATTGCTTTATTGTAGGCATGCCACTCAATGAAATCTGTCTTGCCATCTCTCATACAAATATACAGCTTCCCTTCCTATACTACCAGTGTTGTCATGTGTTCCCACTCCTTGGAAGTTCCCCAGCAAGTCAGGGGTTTAACAGGGATATCTCTCCCCTTCTTAGCAGTCAGATCCATGTGTAGAGATTTTCTATCAAGAAACCTGGACATGATCTCAAGGCAAACTTTAATGCAGGCCTTGTTGCTCATGCTTTTCTTTCCAAACATGACCAGGACCTGCTATTCCTTCTTGGCAGTATAATAGCCACGGGATATCTGATAGAATATACTATCTGGCTCTTCTTCAGAAACAGTGCTAGTTTGTTTATCAGCTCAAGTGATTTTTTCTGGGCTTCTCTTACTTGGTTTGACCATGGTCAGTCAGGGTATATGGCAGCTTCTTTTCCCTCTACTTGCTTTTCCTCTAATGATTTTCTGCTTTCAAGGTTAACAGTGCTGATACATATTTGGGCGGGGGTATCTTGCTTAGGCATGTTGTTAAAATTGTTCAAGTTCAGTTTCCCATACATTTTTGTTCTGGTATAGTGCTGAATGGTTGCCAGGCAGAGAAAGGATATTGGTTGTTTATATAGAGACCAGGGCTTAAAGAAAGACATGTTGCAGGCCCCCCTAACCTACAGCCTTTCATGATAAAGTTAATTCTTGTTTATAATATTGTCTTGTGAATGTTCCTATATGTTTCAAACTCTTTATTTAGAAAAGTAGCCTGAGACATATACAACCTACACAATCAGAATCACCTAGCAATAGAGGCTGATCGGACACCTCGCGGTTCGCCGCCCAAAAGTAACACTGGCAGTCCATCCAGGCAGCAATGTTTTTTGTGTCTATCTCATGCTGTTCGAGTGCTATTAATCATCTACAGTGCGGCTATGAGGGCGCTGGATGCTTTTTTTGACTCGGTCGACAAGCTATGTTAATATAGTTGATTGAATTCATTTCTGTCTACTTCTATTTGATATACTAAATCAAGACTTGCCCTACGTATAGCCAGGAATAGTTAAGAGTGGCATCTCAAGTAGGTAGAGATTAGAGTACCTATCAAGGATGGTTACATGTGCAGATACACCGCCAGTGTTGGCTGTGCCAGTCAATATCTACGCATCCATTACTGGCACTCAGTCTCCACTACAGGAAGATCAGATATGTGCGGTCTGGGACTGGGTATTCAGGTGACTATGTTTATGATTTAGCACAGCATAGAAGATGTAAGGCGGGGGGATGAACCGCTCCTATGGGCGTTCATAATGGGCGCGACATTTATCAAGGACATACTGTTGAAAGTTCTCACTGGTTCGGTGTTCAAGTCGGATATAGGCCCATGAAATCTATCGGGGCTGGTGTGGATGACCTGATTCCACTGTCGAGGCCCGAGGCTCAGACAGTTTATCGATCCTGGCTCGTTTTCGACGTTTCGTTCAACATTTTAGGTAAATGGAAAACAGTAGAATAGTGATGGAAGCACGCAGATTGCGAAACTCATTCTGAGCGCTGTGCTAACATCTTGATCCATGTCAGCTTGCCACTACACTGCTGAGTAAGGCCGTGAAAGATACCACTCCCCCCACCCAAGGCTGAAATAAGGTTGTTGGTCTGAACCCTCTATTGCGACGAGGTGAGATGGCGTGAACTACAAGATGGCAAAGAGATGCCAAGTACGACTCACCGAGAGAACCACATTTGGTTCGTTGTCAATAATTCATGCAGCTGGGGCGCAAAAGACGGACGAGTCGTCAACCGGACCACAGCAGCGGACGGTGTATATTCCGAATCTGGGCTATCATGATACCGCACAGCAACAGAAATAGACAATATTCAATAGTAGGAATGCGAATCGGAGAATTACTGACCTCGCCTGTTCTAAACTCCAGAAGCCCTCAGTTCTATCTCAACGTTATCTCAACGCGAGGTGCATCACAGTCAAGGAAAGCCGCAGATCAACTCGACGACAGCGGTCTAGTATAACTGTGAGCTGGAGGCCCGCATTGACTACTTGTCATCAGTGTCTGCCATGTGCCAGGTGCTATTGCTGTCACTAGAGTAGTCACACAGAAATTGGTTGCGCCGGCATTGCCACTGTCGAGCATCAGAGCACCTGATATTTGGCTTTGGCACGGGGAATGGATGATCCACGGGTGGCTACAGACCGAGTCCACTCCCTAACTTCCACGTTGACGATATCCAGATCTTGAGGTCAGACTTTCTTCGCGGGCAACGCCGGATCGACGTCCGTCAGTGATCGCGGGACTGGCTTCTAGGCCGAGATCAGCGAAGCTCGGCGCCTGTCAACACTGCGTCGTACGGCAGGTAAAATCAAGGCAAGATTTAGGCTAGAGTGAAGTCTGTGCTGTGCGTCTCTATCAGTTTCAGTGAAGGACTACCAATAATAGTAGTCAGATCCCATCAACGCTTCTTCCAGGCTTCATTTGTCGCGGTCACGGTGAGGGGAAGGAGACTCTGAGACCACAGGGGAGATAGGATTGTGGGTCCTGTTTAAAACACTGGTCCTCGTAGGACGAATCTTCTTCTTACTCCTTGATTATGGCTCGTAATTTGTTGGGCAGGGGGGATGAGTGGCTTGGGGGTGGATATTGTTCATGTCCTATCATTCTCTTTCTGCCTTGCTGAGGGTCTGTTAGGAGAGCCAGTGGCCATTTATTGATTTTAGAGGGAGACAGATGTCTTATTGCAACTGGGTTCATGCTTATACCCGTGCTCTTTTTTTTTTATCCTGGCCAAGAAGCACACAAAAAGCTCGATATCTGAAGGAAGCAGCGCCCAGTCGTTGCTTCCACGTCGAGTATGGCGATCAAAGCGCGTGCCTCCTTTTTCTTCGGGGCAAGGAAATTGTAAGACGAAGCTTATGATGATTTGCACATGCTCTCGTCATATCTTCCCACGGCCATCCAAGAGGAGGGTGAAGATGATTCACGCAATCGCGACACAGAACTCAACCATCCAACCATGAAATGCATCTGCAAGCCGAGGGCCCCATTGTCTGCATGACAAGATGGCTCAGACTGGCATGGTTCTTTTCAGAATGTGTCTGGCTAATCTCGACCCCGGTGGGAGTGGGCGTGTGCGTCGACGACTGATCGGCTTCTATGCTGACAGCATTTACCTGGCTTCATTGTATCTAGGACTTGAATCCAGCCTTCACTTGCCTTCAATCTATGCATGGGCCAGACGTAAGAACCAGCCCTGAATCTATATACGTGGGGTACGTGATTCTGGATTCACTCGAGGCGATTCTTTACTTTTAATACTCCGTCTGCCACTGCCAACGACACCATGGATCCAACATCGTAAGTCTTCCTCTCTACCGCTTTTCAGCAGCAGAAACCTAACTCTTAGGAGATATACAAATTCAAAGAGACCACCAAAGTTGCGATCGGCCTGCAATGAGTGCCATGCGGCCAAGGCAGGTCTGCCCATCTGATCCATCCTACCTAGCTGATTTAGTCGTAGGTCCGCTGCTCTGGTGAGAAAACAGGCTGTCAGCGCTGCGGCAATCTCCGTCTCAAATGTGCCTTTTCGATCTCGCGAATAGGCAAAGTGCCAGGGAAACGGGGCAAAGCCAACCGTGTCGCTGCTGCTGTGACTGCGTCGTCTGCGCCCATCTCGACATCCTCCTCGTCCTCCATGTCAACCCCAATCATGTCCCCTCCGATTCTAACCCCAGCTCTTTCATTTGAAATCCCGAAAGCCTACAATGGGCGCAATGGTATACCTGCTTACCCATTCACCCAAGAGTATCCAGCCAACAGACTTCCACCTGTCAGTGAGGTGCATCATCCCCATTTGCTCCCCGGCTACCCTACACAATCAAATCCAGAAGACTTCAACAGCTTGAGCAATCTCTGCTGGACAACAGAACTGGACCAGCTCGGGGGCCCAGGTATGCTCAGCCCAGACTGGGAGATTGACGCGGACGAATCCATTCCACCACCCCAGTCACACACCGCATCAACATCCATATCGGGCTATCCAGACCTTCTACCTGACGAAGAGAACGTGTGCAGGACATACGCATCCCCGGTGGAAATCTTCCCCTCAGCACAGTACACAATATACATTCATCTCCTTCACAGTATCGAGCAAACTATCCAGTTCTCCAACCACTGCAGGTCCCCTGGCGTCGAGAGCATGCACGCAACTACTCTGGACTCCATCCTTGCTGCGAACCAAAGATACCTCACGACCCTCCTCCAGATTTCTGATAGCCAAGCCTTCACGCACACGTACAACGAAGAACATCTTCTCTTCTCTGTGGCCTTGGACAAGATCATCTACCTCTTTGGCCTTGGTTACGAGAACTTCAGACGACGGATGGAGGTTTATGAGGGGATGGGTATAAGCTGCGCCGGCCCGATGAACCGATGGATTCGCTTCGGGGCATTTGAGATTGATTTTTCTGAGCAGACGGCGATATGTCGGATGGACTTTGTGGAGGAAATCAAGCGTGCGATGGCTTGCTTGGGGAGGTTGATGGATGCCATGGGGTGCACCACCATGTCGATATCGACGTCACCGGGGAGACATGAGGGGCTTTGCGAGGAGATGAAGCGACGGTTGGATGGATTGATGGATGACATTGAGGGCGATCTGGGTTTTCACGGTACTCATTTACTTGGTTGATGTTGATAGTGTTGTTGTTGTTGTTGTTGTTGTTGTGCAATTAGGGCTAGGGACCAGATTGGCTGTATAGGATCGTAATACTCACAATCCACTACCTACGCTATCACTTTCTCTTTCCATGACTTTACTTCAACTGACAGTATATACGGGTCTATTATCCCCTTGTTTTCTTGGCATACTAACTTGTTGTCATTCAATACTACTACTAGTACTATTACTACTATACAAGTCTTTCCTCCATGGGGTATACCTACTGAAATACCTCACAGAATCATTGTTTTTTTATTTTGGTAGTAGCACCCTACCAGGTCTTCTTTATTTATTAAAATATCATCCCCACTGACCCCCATTTCGTTTCCAATTTCACATTTGATTCAATTTAGTTGGCAACAAAAACCAAAGTAGGTATTGTGTTAGTTATAACTAACCCCCAACTCAACTACCCAGAAGGTCCTCGCGATCACAATCCGATAAATGCACTTCTCTTGTCTTGTCTAATCAATTCCATTGACTAACTAATATATCTTTCACGAAAAGGCGAAAGGTTACGTAGAGTAGGTGCAAAGGTACAAATGTACAAACCAAACGCCAGAGACTGTACTGTACTGTATCCCCAATATGATATGTACCAAACTTTTGCGAATTGTGCCTAGGTACAAATAAAGGAAGAAGCAGCGAAGCGAAGAATAACGATACCTAATTGTAGCGGTAATAAAACAGGTGTATAAGGCAAGCAAAGCGCAAGTGGTCTAAGAGTCATCGACGAGGCGGTGCTGATCCCACGCCTTCTTGGCGGTCTCCAGAAGAGTATCTATGTTCCCGGTGTTCTCGCACATGCTTCGGAAGAGGCCGCCCTCTTTGTTGACGAGGGTCCAGGGGTGGTCGTACTCGACGACACGGCCGTGGTCGAGGACCAGGACCTTGTCGTAGTCGATGATTGTTTGGAGGCGGTGCGCGATTGTGATGATGGTGTTGTCATGCAGTTCGCGTAGAGTTTCTTGGATCTTGGCGTCTGTTGTGTAGTCGATCGAGGCCGTGGCTTCGTCCATCATCAGGACTTTGGGGCTCTTGAGTAGGGCGCGTGCAAGACACAGGAGTTGACGTTGGCCTTGAGACAGGTTGGAGCCGGATTCGGACACTGGATTTTCCAGATTGTGGAAGATGTTCTTGTTGTCGAGAATGGTACTAGCTCCTATGTTGGTTTCGGATGGTGTGGCAGAGCCTTGCTCGGTGGCAGTCAATGTACTGGCCGTGATGGGCGTTGCGGTGCCAGAGGTCCCCGAGCCGATAAGATGTACCCGGCGCAGCGCGGTGAGTATTTGTTCATCTGTGAAAAGGCTGAATGGATCGAGGTTGCTCCTGAGAGTTCCCGTAAAAAGAGTCGGGTCCTGAGGCACGATGGTGATTGCCTCTCGCAAGTCTCTGAGACCAATGCTGCCAATGTCCACGCCATCGATGATAATTTGTCCCTTTTCGGCTTCCAGACCACGGAAGAGAGCAAGAGCGAGAGAACTCTTTCCGGCGCCTGTACGACCGACGATTCCAACCTTCTCGCCCGATTGTACGGTGAACGAGACTTCGCGCAAAACGGGGTCAAGGTCAGGACGGTATCGGGTGGAATAATTGGCAAACTCGACCGAGCCCCGGTCAGGCCAGTTTGAAGGGGGCCGCGAGTCGGCGATGACCGGCGGCGCTTCGCGTTCAACTTCCAGATACTCTTTCACTCGCTCAACAGAATTCATGCTCTGTTGCACTTCTGAGTAGAGCCGGACCAGCCACAAAACGTTCTCCGTAAATGTAACGGCGTATGTTAGTGAAAGACCCGCAGCACCTGCATCAATCTTTCCAATGTTCGACAGGATGAAGACAGCGGTCAGGAAAGATACTAAAGCTCCGATGATATCAACACGGCAAGCGAGCCATCGGTTGCTAGCCCAGAGATAGATATGAGGCCGATTGTATGCGTTGATGCGTTGATGGTTGTCCACGAGAAACCTGGGTCCATCTCCATAGGCACGAATAGTGACAATACCATTGAGCGTCTCGCCAAATTGTTGATACAGCGGACTCCGCTGGACGGACTCCAGCCGCTTCATATCGCGAGACGCGTTCAAGTATATGGCCCCCAAGGCGAAATAGACCATGGCAATGAAAACAGCAGCAATCAAGAAACCCGGAGTAATCGCCGAGATCAGGATGACAATCATGATCACGGACGCTAGACTGTGAAGCATGCCAATCGCAACAGGCGCAACTTCCTGATCAATGGCTTCGATATCCTTGGAAAACCTGTTCATGAGTTGACCGAGGGGTGTGGAATCAAAGAATCGGAACTTGGCGTGCATGACGGTATTGAGCAGACGCTTATGAATGCCGTGCGAGGCGTGCAAGGAACCCCAGAACAAAACAGCCTCTCTCATGGCCGAAATCAGAAGGTAAGATACCCCCAGCAGCGCGTAAACCCCCAGGTAGTATGTAACATTGACCTCGTTGTCGGAATCCGCAGCCTGGGTGCTAAGCTGGGGTGTCAACCCAGAAGTGCGTGGGACAGTGAGGGCGTTGAACGATGGGAATGTGAAATGCGACATTGCAGCATAGGTGCCCTCATTATCGATGTCGACCTTATCGGTACTATACGAGTTCGCCCATTGTCGGATCCAAATATTGGTCGACACAGACCCAAGTTGCTGAAGGGTAAAGACGAGTGCGGCAGCAATCCAATAGTACCAGGGACCCATGGACTGAAGATACATCTTAATGATCGGCCATTGGATGCTGCCGGTAGCCTTGGTCTCAAGTAGCCTTGACTTGGACCTCTCTGGTTTCTTAATCGGTTTGCTAGATCCATTGGCGGCGCCGTTACCATTATGTGAATCCTCAGCATTGGCATCTGCCGAGACGGAGGGTCGGGGGGACCGGGGAGGCGAGCTGGCCCGAGAGCCAGGCCGGGATTTGGTAAAGTCTTCACCCAGAGCTTTCGAAGCCCCTGGGTCTTCCGGTTGGCCCTTGAAGGTTATTTTGCCATTCTCAAGCGCCACAATAAAGTCCGCGTATGGAGCAGTCAAGGCGAGATTATGGGTAACAAGGATACACGTCCGATCCATCATCAGCGGACCACTCAGGGCTTCCCTGAAGATGTGTTTGGCGGTGTGGGAGTCAACGGCGCTGAGACAGTCATCCAAGAGAAGATGACGAGCTTTGCTATAGATTCCGCGAGCAAGGGATATTCTTTGCTTCTGTCCACCTGAAAGACCGATACCCTTTTCTCCTACAAGCGTTTCATCTCCAGCATCAAGGATGGTCAAGTCACGCTCCAACGCACACGCCTTGATCACAGCGTCATAGCGGGGTTGGTCGAACGGAGATGCAAAAGTAATGTTCTCCTTGATCGTGTCATTGACCAGCCATGCCTCTTGAGCACAATAAGCGACACTTTCGACAAGGCCTGTACGGGGATCCACAGGCAATTCGGCTCGGTT
This sequence comes from Aspergillus cavernicola, assembly GCA_027569065.1. NCBI lineage: Eukaryota > Fungi > Ascomycota > Eurotiomycetes > Eurotiales > Aspergillaceae > Aspergillus > Aspergillus cavernicola. The sequence goes on along the minus strand of JAPDEK010000054.1, from coordinate 22,905 downwards.
AGCCATCCCACCAGGTAAATGGACGCTTCCTTCCAGAAGTTTCATTTCTCCCAAAAGCGCCATCAATAGAGATGTCTTTCCTGATCCCGTCTGACCAGCAATGATATTCAGCTTTCCAATAACAAACTCCACGTCGATGTTGAGCAAGCGGAAGGTGTCCTCTTGCTCGCCTGTCTGACTCTTCTTTCCTGTTCCCCAGGTCAGCGTAGCTTTATCGAGTGCAATCCTAGGCTCGGAGGTATCCTCATCCGCGAGTTGCTTGTACTTTTCGGTCTCGTCTTCGTTAAGGTATTTATCAACTCGATCCAGGGAAACCTTGGATTCTTGGACGTGGGCCACCATGTCTGCTAGTTGATCCAAGGGGATACGGAGGAGCGAGAACATCGAGAGAGCCGGAAACGCAATCGACGGAGTCAGTCTCTTCTCCTCGACCACTGTGTATAGGAAGAACGAAGCGAAAGTAATGAGAATCGGTGTGCCGTACCAGATGGTTGCTGCAGCGGACCAGACAATATAGCGGAAGCGAAGAGCGCTCAGTTCAGCTCGGCGTTTCTCATTCACGATGTCCTGGAAACGTTCCTCCCAGGCAAAATACTTGATGATCCGAATATTCTGGAGAATCTCATTCGTGGAGTGGATGCGAGCGTCAGTCCCTTTGAGGATCTGTCGTTGCAGCTGGGAGAACTTTTTGGCGATGAACAAATTGACGGGTAACATCAAAACCATGATAATGATTCCAGCGAACGAACTAAAGCCGAGCAACCTATACAATAGCGTGACTGCAATAACAATCTGTACAGGTACACTTGCCCATAGAAAGTGCAGGTAAGCACCCACTTCACTAACTTTAAAGGAATCGATGGCCATCAAATTGATGATGGTTCCAATGTTAGCAGATGATTCTGTGTCTTCTTGGTCATCTTTCTTATCCGCAGTGTCATTCTCAGGGTCGTTCGCAGCCTTCTTCTTTTTACGACCGAACGAAAGGAGTTTTCTTTTCTTCTTCTTATCCACAATCGGTTCCTCGTCGGTCTTAGCAGCGTCAACCGAGGGACTAGCCTTCCTTCTCAGCGCTTTAGCGTAGATTTCACCGATAATGATGGCACGGAGCTTTACACCCATTTTGCGTCCTATCCAGAGAGCTTGCCCGTCGGCTACGCCCTGAATAGCGCCCGAGCAGAATAGGAGCACAGCATATAACCATGCTGCATTCGGTGTGGAAGACCTAGGATCTTCAACGTACTCCAGGATAACCTTGAGAAGAAGCGTAGGCAAGTATGTAAAGAGGTTTGAAAACATGGTCCATGCACCCTGTACCAAGATGGTGCCGGAAAAGTAACGTAGAAGCTTCCATACTAGCGAACCCTTGTACTGTCTGCGGCGGAAATCCTCTAGAACGGTTGCAGCCTTCTGAGACGCGGTCAAATTCCAGACATCCTCAAGCTCCAGTGATTGCTTATATCCCTTGAAAATGAGCCCATCCAGCCACGAAAAGGTCGCCAAAGAAAGCAAGCTCGCAACTGGGTGTCTTGCCGGCTCCAAGCCTTCTTCGTGCGGAACAAGGACAGGTTTGTTTCCCCTCCGGGTGGTGACGGAGAGAAGCAGGAGAAAGCTAGACAGTGAAAATTCAAGAGTGGAGTACGTCAGGGCACGTCTCGAAATCGGGTAAATCACCGCAGACCGGAACACAAAGATTGTCAACAACCACTGTAGCCCGTATAGTATAGTGGTATGGTTCCAGAGCTTCGCCGATGAATGTAGCTGGCGAATGGAGAGGAGCAGTCGGACCAGAACGAGGAAAAGTATGTAACTCCAGGAAACCAATCGAGCCATAGCTGGAAGCTGACCATCGCCACCCCAAGCGTCTGTCAACAGGACCATTATGAATACAACGACTTGTCCAATTAGCGCAGCGGCCTCCATAATGACAAAGGCGAGCTCGCCGCGGGGGCGATCGATCTCAAGATGCGGCTGCTCCAGCTGCGCCGCTTTGCACAGCATTGGGTCCGACTCCTCCGCCAGATTATCCTCCGCTCGGGTATCCTGCGCGCCTCCGACATCGTTGGTTGGCAGAAGTTTATACGAGAAGCCCTTTCGCGAGAATGTATAAAGGTATGCAAAGCGGGATAGAATGAGTAGAAGCGAGAGGGCGCATGCGGTCAGCGGAAGAATTTCTTGTAAATATCTAAAATTGAAGGTCGTCAGTGCTCTGCCCTCCATTTCTTCAATCCAACTAGAATAATCATGGTGAAAACAGACCTGCGTTGAAAGCAACGAGAAAGATCATCCACAGCCCAGATAGGGCCGGCGCATTGCGGGATCATGGTGAATACAGCAAAGAATGCAGAATTCGCGAAAGCGAGAGCGTATGATAAAAAGCCACCTCCTATCGAGCCAGACAGCAGACGCAGTCAGGCGACGAGGAGAACAGACTTTTCCGGTCAGCAGCTCGCGTCCCTAGATTGTAACCAAGCGGAGGACGGGGGGCGAGAGAAACATGACAATCGCGGATAAAGCTGGATAAATACGGATATTGAATAGAACCTCTAGCTTTGGGGGGGTTCAACAATGGACTGACGAAAAATAAGCCCCATACAATGGATAAAGCAAGTTGAAAGAAGAAAAGCAGAAGAGATGACGAAGCGAAGAAGGAGAAGTCCAGTTTAGTTAGTAAGAAGTGGGACAGCCGCCTCCACCGCCCGTTCTCTCTGGAGCAAGTCTCTAAACCAGATCGAGTCCCCTATCGCGAACTCCCAGTAGTTAGTCTGGTACTTTCAGTGAATCTGTGAGTCAGACTCCCCCGCAGGACTTGTGCTACTTAAAAGCTGATCCTCTATACACTACTACTGAACGGTAGACGCCATCACCAGGATCCTCGACTACGAGATTCCCCGGTCGGGAATAAACAAGCAATCGCCCGTTGCAATGAGGACCTTTTAGGAAAGGATATGCCTCAGCTAAGGCCTGGACTCTTCGTTCAGTCATGTTAACAGCTATCCGAATCTTTCTGCGCCTGCGGTCTTCCTTTGGAGGGTATCCCAGCGAACCGTGATTATTGATAACGTGCAGTTCCCACGGGACTCCGAAGGCACAGGATTCATAGGAGGGGCCCGTCATGCAGCGCCCCCTGTAAGCTGTCACACCGACTAGCTGGGATGTAGTTACTTACTACCTAAGTCTGTCTTGATTCGGTTATGTATCGCGCGAGAGGGGGAGCTTCGAGCCCTCTCTGCGCGCCAAGGGCTTGGGCAGTTTGTAACCCGATATGCAGGACATCTCCACTTGCACGGTGGGAAACCCCGTAGATAATGCTTAACTTGGATTACACGGAGCATACCTTGGAGACTCGAGCCTGGAGACTGTATGTAGGTACAGTCACCAGTGTTGATACCTCCAGTCGGTAGAGAGGAACTAAGACCGCCACTCCGGAACCTTCCGTTATCGGTCCATCGCCACGATCGTTTCCAAAGGCTGAAATGGCGTCAGGCAATCTGCTTGAAAGTTGAGCCAGAGACTTGCAACTCTTTTAGCCGCCGCGCCTCCCTTGTCTTTGCTTTTTCTCCCCTTTCCCTTGTTCTTCTTGCCCATTCTCTCTTTCACCCTTTCACCCTTCCACTCTTCAGCTTCACAAAGACGGTTCCCGGACATATAATCCTGCGTCGAGTCCTCCTTCCGGTGACTGTCACCACCACCATCACCATGGCCGAACGGATTCTGATGAATGAATTCAAGGCTCTAGCCCAAGAGCCGTGGGTTAATATTGAGGTATACTCCCCTCCATCCCCAATTTCCCTCTGGAACTCGACTAACTCCAACCTCAGCTCCAAAACGAAGATATCTTCAACTGGACCATCGGCCTTATCGTCCTCAACCCGGACTCCCTATACTACGGCGGCTACTTCAAAGCAGCCATGAAGTTCCCTAAAAACTACCCCTACTCCCCTCCAGGTGCGTTTACCATGCATCGAAATTTCCCCGCGAACCACCCCACCTATCCTTTAACATTACTAACCCTCGTTCTGTCCCCTTAGAATTCCGCTTCCTCCGTCCCCTCTACCACCCAAACATCTACAAAGACGGCAAACTTTGCATCTCCATCCTTCACTCCCCCGGCGACGACGAAATGTCCGGCGAGCTTGCCTCCGAGCGCTGGTCGCCCGCCCAACGCGTCGAATCCGTCCTGATTTCCATCCTCTCCCTCCTCGACGACGCAGAGGTCTCCTCCCCCGCAAACGTCGACGCCGGCGTTCTCATCCGCAAAGAGCCAGAGAAATATAAAGAGACTGTCCAGAAGTGCGTGGAGGACTCGAAGACCGATATCCCCGAGGGATTCGAGATGCCGACGCATGAGAGCACGTCCCGGGGCCCGGTTAAGACGTATAAGGACGATGACTCGGATTTCTGGGCGGAGAGTGATGTTGACGATGATATGTTTGGGGGGAGTGGGAGTGATCAGGAGGAGATGGATTCTGATGACTCTGAGACGGGGAGTGAGGATGAGGAGGACCCGAAGTGAACGACCGACCGACCTATCTTGCCTCGCGTCTTCGAAAAAAAAAATAAAAAATAAAACCGGGATAGTTTTGATGTGAGAGGGGTTTATTGATCCGTTCTACAGTGGCATAGCGCAGGCGCATATTTGGCATATTTATGCACGTGGCAGTTTTTCTTATGATATCCAGCATTCGCATCTTTTAGAAGGTTTGCCTTGATTAATTCAATTCAATTCGTTAGAGTTTTAATTGCACTGTTTCTACGAATCGGTGGACATAAACCGGCTCTCTAAATATTAGAAAGTTTATTGATTGAAGTGTATCCATGCACCCAGTCCCAGAAATATATCTATCTCACGACACCGCCAGAATCCACAGATCACCTAGGTATGCGAAACTAATTTAGAAAGAAACAAACACTGCAGACATAAAAAAGTATCATCACTCATAACCACTTTGTTCCCAGACTAGGTACCTTAGTAACTCCATGTACAATACTCGCCACCATCCATTATTACTCTTCATCAATAGCACAGTTCGGATGCAGAACGTAGACGGTTGACTGCGTCGTTGTCGGGCTGCTCTCATCAATAAGACCCTCGCCGTGGATAGGCATGAGGATATTATCCTTAACCATGCGCTTCAAAACCTTAACAGCCAGACCGCGTTCCCGCTGTAGATCCTCCTCATTGTTAAGCTCGGACTCGATTTGCTCGAGATACCAGACGAGTAGGTCTTCTTGCTCGACGCCCTCGCCGGCCTGGGCCTCGTCGTCCCTGATGCGTCGGACAACAAGGTTCAGGATCTTCATGTACTTGTCGTAGGTGATCTTTGTCTTTGCACGCTGCTGCGCTTGCTGCTGTGCTTGGTCTGGTTCTTCGCGCATCGGGCTATCCCCGTCTCTGTCGCGTTCGAGCATCTCGTGATCGTCTTCTTCGTTGGCGTCACGGGCGCCATCTTCCTCGTCGTCGTCAACTTCGACGTCGTCTTTCTCGACAGTGACGATACTTTGTCGGAGGAGATCGTAAGCTTCACGGACGAACTTGGGTACAACCTCCTCGACGCAGTTGACCTTGGCGATGGCTTCGGATAGACGGATCAAGGACTCAAGTTGGCGGACTGTGATGCGGTAGGAAGAGCGGCCCATCCCGCCCTGGGCATCATTTGCACGAAGATCCTTGTATTTCTGGACCAGAATCGCCTTGGCTTCGTCTCTGAAGACGGGGCGGAAAGTGCGCGCGAAGCGTATGTAGCGTTGGAGTTGCTCGGTGCTGAATTCAGGCTCGACGGCCTCGTCGCGGTTCATGTGGACGTTGACGATGTGGTCGGCAAGGTTGCGGTCGACTTCCTCGTTTGGTTCGTCGCGGATGACGAAAAAGAGATCGAATCTGCTCATGATGGGCGCGCTGAAGTTCAGGTTACCGCGGAGAGTGGTTTTGGGGTCGTAGCGGCCGCCAATGGGGTTTGCGGCGGCGAGGATGGATGCGCGGGCGTTTAGGGTTGTGTGGATACCGGCTTTGGCGATGGAGATTGTTTGCTGTTCCATTGCTTCGTGGATGGCGACTTGGTCGCCGATGTCCATCTTGTCGAACTCGTCAATGGCGCAGATACCACCGCCATTCTGCGCAGGTTAGCTACTAGGACTGGTGCAGATGAGATGAAGGAATAAGACATACAGCTAACATGAGAGCACCAGCTTCGATGGTAAATTCTCCGGTTTCGGCATCCTTCACTACTGATGCGGTTAAACCAGCAGCTGACGAGGCTTTACCACTGGTATAGACGGCGCGAGGATGCAGAGAGCAGATGTATCTACCGGTTCATAAGCATGCGGACAGATGTCTAGATGGCCTGAAGGGACTTACTTGAGAAATTGACTTTTGCTTGTTGATGGATCACCAACAATACAAATATTGATATCACCACGGAGTTGCAGGCTCTCCTGTTTAGTAGTCTTGGCTACACCTCCCACGAGCTGCAGAAGCAAACCTTTCTTAATCTGCCGGTGACCGTATATCATGGGCGCGATGGAGTCCACCAAGCGAGAATATATATACTCGGAATGAACCATACTCTTCAAATCCTGGACCTCGGAGGGGCTCAAGCTCTGAAGGAACGCCTCTTGCGCCTTATCTTCATCTGGGTCTGGGTCCGGGTTTTGGTTCAATGAGCCCAGGATTCTGTGGGATTGGCCGCTGAGTTGCTGGTTCGACTGTTGCCCAGGGGTTGTTGTGTCAGGAGTGACCATGCAGGCCAAGAACGCCAATCTGTAGGTCAAATCTCTCACACCAAGCGACTTAAGTCCGCCGACGCCTCCGCCTCCAACTTCACTACTGCGGAAGGCACTGTTGTCGCGCACAGCTTCAGGACGCACACCGGGCAGTCCCAGCTGGCTGACATCAGGAATAACGATAAGAGTGCCCGTAAAGACAGAACGTTCACCAGCCTTGACACGATCTACCATCTCGCCACGGAGGATAACATCCATAGTTCGAGGCATGCTACCAGTGGGAATTTCATGCGATGACTCTTGTAGTTTCACCTTCTGCCAGTCAACGAACGTGCTCTTTCCAATATCCAGGCGCCATCCAAAGCGGTTTCCACATGTACTATTCGGACACTGGGTGGGCTCTGTGTATCGGAAAGTTTGCTCAACGTTGGAGCAAACCGACCTGCAGCCTTCACAGATGAAACTTCCAAGTGACAGTTCTGGTCGAATCTCAGATGTCCGCGTGACTGTACCAGAGACTGAGAGCAGCTTTCCGATCTGCGATGTTCGAAGTTGCCGCAGTCTGGAGACGAGAGGCAGATTGTAAAAGGCTAGAGAAAACAGCTTATCCGTCTGCTGGTGTCGAGTCTTTTCGCGAATTGTCTTGGCCAACTTAGGGTCGTCGGACACGCTGGAGTTGCCGGCCATCAAGGAGGTGCCAGCCTGGGAGGAGACACTACTGGTCGCTTGACGGTGCGAGACGAAGTATTCGGGCTCGTATTTCGCGATCAGATTATGTAGTGCCTTGATGAGGAAAGGCTGGAAGCGATAGTACTGGTTTGCGATTGCATCTGCTAGAATCGGATTATCTAGCGAGGTCAGGTGCGTAAAGTCCACATAGAGCGTGGACAGCTCCCATTTTGCCATTCCATGAATCTGGGCAACGTAGTATTTGTTGCTCATAGGCGCTGAAGACGGTGGTGGGTGCGGTGTCGGTGCAGCCTCTTCCTGATAACTCTCTAGCAATTCTTCAAAGGCCTGCTGTACCTTCTCACCCGCTAAATCCACGACCGGAGGCGGGCCAGGGAGATAGGGATTTCGCAGCCGGGCCACCGTCGAGCCGTTAGACTCGGCGACTTGGTCGTCAGGAAAGGCATTGGCATCGCTCATGGGGGCATTGCTTTCTGAAAGCGGTTGAGGCCGTGAGCTGGGCAGATTATCTGAATGAAGGCCTCGTCCATCGCGAGAGCCAGCGGTTGAGCCCAGCTCGGACTGGAGGACGGCGTCAAAGAGGGAGGACATGGTGGAGGGAGGCCGAGGGAAAGATTGATCGGGCACGGAAATATGCCTCCCCTTTTTCAGAGAAGAAGTAGAAGTGTTGTGGTTTGTTGTGCCCACAATTGTTGGATGAATTCTTCCAGAGACGCGTCCCAGACACGAAACGCGTCGGGCGGATTAGTGGTGTTCCGACGCGTAAAGTGGTTTCTGCTTAAATAAGCGACAGGTGAGCACAGACCCCAGCAGGCAACGCGCTAGTCCCGAGTTGGGTTTGAGGACAAGGTCCAAGCGGATTGAAGACGACAGAAATGTCCAATGATTCTGGGGCAAATTGTTTGCAAATGAATTCGTCTGAGGTGTCCCACTGTGCACTGTCCACTGTTGAATTGGCCGACCCCCACTCGTCAAGCCAGCGCTACTGCGTCGTTGTCGTCCCTGTCCCTGAGCGGAGCGGACACAGCGCCCTGCTGGAATGCAGAGACAGATAAGCGAAGCGCCTGCTTCTCCAGACTCATGCCATTATTCTCCTTGTTTAGCAATCCCTCGAATATGAGGCCCTGACCCTCCTCTACATCCTCTTCCTACCCATCAATTGCCTCTCGCCGCAATGTCCGCAAACAGGTGTCTATCGGCTGATCCTGTTCAGATTGAGGCGGTCTCTGAACCACGTGCCCGTCCCTCTGAATCTCATCTCCGCCGTTGGTCACCGACTTTATTCCTCTCGTACTCACCGTCGTTTCATGAATTCCCTAACATGTTGTCTCGTCAGGGAGCGCCAGCGAAGACCTCCAGAACCTGAAGCTCAAACGCCAGAAGCGAATCTCCGGCGATGAATCGGCAAAAAGCCAGACCTTCTACTTCGTCGACTCAAACTCCTCATCCCGCGAGAAACGCGCTCATGTTATGCGGCACCATGTTCAGGAGAAGCGGCGACAGCAACGGCATTCGCATTCGCATTCACGCAATGGTAGCGAGAGGAGGGCCAGCAGGTCATTCTCATACCTCCCCTGGGAGCAGACGCAGGTGGAGTTACAAGACGGTGCAGATAGCGGACCCCTCGATGTCGTACATTCTCCAAGCCGAGGCAGGGAGCAAACATCTTTCTTGAGCCCAGTAGGTCGCAGGCATCTTTCAGCAAATTTTTCTCCCTCTCGTCTTGAAATCTCTTTGCGCTAATACAGTGTCATTTCAGACAGGGTCCGAAGAAATCAAACTTCCAACCCTAAAACCCTCCCTCTCAAACTCTCCTCATGCGTCGTCGCCGCTCACTATGCTCGACGCCTCGAGAAAAGACCCTTTCGGCAGTCTACCCACCACCTCTTCCACGGACATGGAGCTGGCGGACTACTGGACAAATAAACTGACCTACTGGTCGGGTCAGAATAAATACCTAAAGGATTCGGCCTTCAAGACCTCCATGAATCATCCATTATCATTCGAAGCAGTCATACTTTTATACTGCGCCCGATGGAAAGCCCAATTATATAACCAGAGCAACACCGCGGAAATCGACTATCATCTAGCCAACGTCACAAAAGGAATCGAAGACGCCATGGCCGGACACCTGAAAATCGACGGCGACAGCTTAGCGATGGCTCTCGCAGGCCTAGCCCTCCAAGAAGACCGGTTCGGAGACAAAGAACAAGCCGGGAAATACGAAGAGCGCGCAGTTCAAATATTGCGCACACGCCCTCGATCCAATGGCCTCGCCGAAGTCTTCCTCCACTACGTCCGATATATCATGATGCCCCCTCCCCCTCCAGCCCCAACCCGCCAGGACGACGGCCAGGAATGGCTGGTCACCTTCCTCCGCGCAGCAGAGGGCTTAATGCTCTCCCACAACACCGAATCATACCTCGCATCCGCGCCTCCACGCCGAACAGCCTTCCAAATGGAAAGCCCCCTCTTCTCCCTCCTCTCCAGCGGGCCCCGCCCTTCCCGCGTCCCTCACGACTCGCGCATCTACGTCGTCCGCAACGTCCCAACCCAAGAAATCACCCGCACCGCCGCCCTCATCTACATCACAGCCGCTCTCTGGGACTATCAAGGCTCCCCCGGTAAAACCGCCCGTTTCCTCAACTATCTACAGAATATCGTGAAAAACCACGAGCTAGACCGATACCCTGCGTGCGAGAGCTTCATATGGTATCTCCTCGAGGAAAACTGCGAGGTCGACCTGAAGGATCCAGAGCGCAGCTGGTCAACAGGGGAACTATTGAAAATCCACAAACAGTTGCGTCCGGATCTGCAGTTCCAGTATAACGAGACCCTGTTCAGCTTTTTGATGCTGGCGATGCCGATTCGCGGTGTCGAGGCTTTTGAGAAGGAATTGCTTTCGTCCTCCCAGGTGGAGGATCTGGATGATTGATGGCGGATATTTATTTATTTTTTGATTCTCTGGATGAATATACCCACGGCCGATTTATCGATTCGTTATTCAGAACATACACCACATACATATAGTATATATATTTTTTTATCCTTATCTTCTATAGGTACATCCATCATATCTTAGACTTGACCTCGCCAAGGCAGGTATAAACCACTACATACACTAAGAAGAACCAAGTAGGATCCACCTCCATCATGCACTCCTATGTCGTACTCAGTCATGCCAATATGATGACATCTAAAGTACCCTGGTTCACACCAAGACCTCCAGAACAGAACAGAGTACAGACACCCCCCATCTAAACAAAACAAGACAAGACAAGACTCTCTACAGTCTAAACAAGTCCCTCCCTAAAAAACCTCTCAATCCTGTCAAACGGAATCAACTCCGTCCGATCGTAAAGATCCACATGTCCAGCCTCAGAAACCCAAACCAACTCCTTCGGCTCCCCCGCCCTAGCAAACGCATCCTCACTAAACTCCCTTGAATGCGCCTGGTCCCCCGCAACAAACAGCATCGGGCGCGGCGCAATAGTTTCAATATCATTGAACGGGTAGAAATTCATGAACTTGGTATTACTTGACAGCGTCGGATGCGTCGTCAGTTCAGGAGTCGAGCCCCTAGGCGTGACCTCCCCACGCACGGTGCGGTAAAAATCATAGAATTCGCGCTCCACGGCCGTAGAGTTGACCAGGAGCTCGTCCACCGTGCCCCCCGTGTACTGGACCTCGCCGCCATCATTGTCCACTTCAGTCCAGCGCTGCTCCGCCGCCTGCGCGATCACTTCCATGCGCGCTTCGACGCTCTGCGACGCCTGTAGTCCGTTCCGGGACACTGCGCCCATGTCGTACATACTTGCTGTCGCGATCGCCCGTATGCGCGGATCGAGTTTCGCGGCGCTAATGAGGAACCCGCCGCTGCCGCAGATGCCTAGGGCGCCGATGCGGGCACGATCGACATTCGCTATGGTTTGGTGGGGGGAGCCGAGGTAGTCGACTGCGGCGCTGAAGGCTTCGGCGTAGAGCTCGGCGGAGACGGCGTTTCGGGGCTGTCCGGTGCTGGCGCCCCAGAAGGGGAGGTCGAGGGAGAGGGTGATGAAGCCGGTTTCGGCGAGTCTTGTGGCGTAGAGGTTTGCGCTTTGTTCTTTGACTGCGCCCATTGGGTGGCCGATTATTATGGCTGGGGTGGATGTGTTGGTGGTGAGGGTGTCGGGGATGAAAAGGTTTCCTGCGACGGTTGTGCGGTATTGGGTTGGGAAGGAGATTGGGTGGATGGTGACGTTGTTACTGCGGTAGAAGTTGTCGGCTCCGTAGGACATGTTCTGGGCGATTGCTGATATGGGGTTCAGGATTGTTGTCAGGATGCCGAGGGCGGCGATGTTGCTTCCCATGATCTTCATGATGCTGGCTGTTGGGTTCTAGGTAGGTATAGTAGCAATGATGAAGGAATGAGGATGGAATGGTTCTATCCCTTGCGACATGTTGTTGATCTTATACTCTAGAATCGGATAGTACGTCACTAGATTCGACACAAACTGCGATTGAAGTCAGCAGAGAATAGAGACATAAGCGTTGTGTCTCTGGTAGATGCGCCAAGCCTGCGCATTGCTTATGGCCTGCGTCGATTCACTGGAGAACAGAGTCCAGAGTAGTATGTTATTTGAAGATCTACTTCACAGGGCCAGGGTTATATGTTGTATCCACGGATTAACATTTGCCACTAATGCAAGGCGCTGATGTTAAATCGTCTCCACCAAGGCCCAAGATTCAGCCATTGTTGACTCTCGGAAATTATATCAGAATAATCGTTCGGATAGTCCGGAATATGAAGATTGTGGTTGGATGAATTACTGACAGTAAGCCAACCCGAAGGCTATCAATCACGAACATGAGGTCTACAGTCCAAGTATAAGTGCTCTGCGACAGGTGGTTATATATAGTATTATTATTACTAGATCCTCAACCAGAAAGTAAAGTAGAGATCACCAATATCCCATCGTGATAGATGATAGAGCGTAGATCATCATCACAGACAGCGGGTATCAAGCATGACAATTATAGAAAAAAGAAAAGAAAAGGGGTATGTATAAAAAGGTAAAGGATATGTATAACCATAAGCACAGCACATTATACCGTTCGGAATACAGACTGCGGTATACCATTTGAAAGCTCAGTTTAGTAGTATACCTTCTCCTTGAAAATCGGAGGAGTACCCTTGTCCATGTCCCAGTGAATGTGGTTCTTCTCATCAAGCCAGGCATCCTCGTCTGTGATGGGGATGACACGACTGCTGTGCCGGACTGCCTGGGTACTGATGCCCATCTCGTCACGTGGGATCCAGAGTAGTGGTGGCTGAGAACCAATGGCGGGGTGGTAGTACGCATTTTCTTCGACCTCTGGTGCATAAGAGGTGGGCTCTGCACCGCCGGAAACGAGCTTGCGAAGCTGCTCGTAATTGCTGTGCTTGTCGGGGCGGAGGTATTTGACTAGGAAGTTGACCTTAGGTTCCTGCGAGGTAGAGCTCAATCCCTTCTCCGCGGAGTCGACGGTGTTCACGCCATCTTCGTGACCGTTGGCGGCGGAGCCGATGGTGGTGATGCCGTCGTGCTCACCATTGATGGCGGTGAGTGAGGTGGCTTCGCGGGAGAGGAGAGCTTCTTCCTCGGCCTCAAGGTTCTTCGGAAGGTAGTTGATGAGCGGGTCAAGGGCTTGGTTAAGAGAGCTGTGGAAGATGATCATGCACACGAGAAGGATGATCATGAGAATCAGGGGTCCGACAGCGATAGTATTGGCACCGCTTCCAATAGCGAAAAGTCCGATCAAGCAGACCACCAAGAGGTAGCATCCAGTAAGGATGTGTTGGAGGGCGCGCGCAAAGGACTTGCCTTGGGTATCAATGTTTGCGTTGGACACGTACAGCAGGTTGTAGCGGTAGGCGAAGTAGAAGAGGTACAGGCCGATGGTTGCGAATCCTAGAACCAGGGGCGCAATGCACGAATATGTAATGGCAATCACAACCAAAAGGGTGAAAACAGGGTACACGGTTCCCCAGCCCAGGCCTGCAAGGTTTGACCAGCGGCTGTACATCTTTCGGGGAGTGTTATCCAACAAACGTCCCAGGATCTTTCCGATAATTAATCCAGCGATCTGCAGGAGCGCGCCAGAGCTGAAGGACAGTCCTTGTAGAACGATGTAGGAAATGTAGAAGTTGGAAGCAGTGGGAATTTTGTTGGCCAGTAGGGAGGGAGCTGATGTAGGGTCATTGATGATCTTCGTCACCACACTCGAGGCGGACGACGCGATTGTAACTACAAGGAAGACCTGAACCACCTGGAAAAGGAAGTAAAAGTTCTGTGTCGTCAATTCCACGGCTGCGAGGCTGGGAGCACCGCCAATCTTGGCCATCACTGCAGGTTCTGTAAGCTTAAAGCCGACACGAGAATTTGGAACTGAACTTACACCGAAGAATAATAGGTAGAAGAGCCATCAGGACGGCCATTAAGATAGTAGGAAGAAGACCAGTGATGGCACCCTTGATCCAACTGGGCACATCGTTGATGAAGCTGAGGAACGCAACCCTATCAGTTAGACTGTCAATGTTGGAAAGAGAACCAACAAACGCGGTGGGAATCGCCCAGAAGATGACCAGAGCCGCGACAAATGCAACGGACGCTCCGTAGCGGATAATACGCTCCCACCACTTGATGCGCAAGTTGGACCAGATAATCTGGGTGGGTTCCAAGCCAATGTACCGGGGTGCCATGTGCAGAGGAAGGTTGTGGGCGACCGATTGGTAGGCGGCCTGCGCATCTGCCTGCTCGTAGAATTCAACAAAAACCGACGAGACCAATTTCGCCTCACCCGCCCGGTGCTCCGCCTGAAGTTTTTCGATCTCCGGGGTGAGACGCTCGATTTCCGATCTCGCCCAGTTGATAGTGTCGACCTTCTTCCCAATGACTGGCTTAAGCCGATGTGTAGGTCGGTCCTTCGCCTTGACCCAGTGCGCGGCAACAGAGCCAGACTCGTCATCGTCTTCACCAGCTTCCGCCACAATTGGGCCATCCTCGGCACTGCCTCCCTTCTTGATCTTCTTGAGTCGGGCAGCATTGGCCATTCGGATCAACTTTGTTTCGGCAGCTTCAAGCTTGAAGGCAGCAGAATCGCGGTCATCGACCTTATCTGCCAGCTCGGCCGTGTCCGTGGTGAGCCACACATTCTTCACTTTGTTCACGCCAAACATGAGCCGGATCTTGTTGGTGCTCAGGTAGTCTCCCGGGACAGCGGTAAAAAGCACGGTGCGGGATGATAGACGGCTTGCATAGGCGCGAGAAAGCGAGTACGCCTGGCGCAGATTGATGTAGAAAAGACTCTCGCGGGTGACGGTAAAGAAAACAAACCCTAGCGACTCATTAGACTAGCGTCATGCTGCAAAGAGAAGAGGGTGACTGACCGACAAAGATCCAGGCAATGATCGCGTGCGCGAAGAAACGGGCATAGTTCCGCTCAGCGACGTTTGAAAAACTTAGGATGTCCAGTTGTTTCATTCCATTTCCGCCGGTACCATTAATGGGCATCAAGACAGGCCAGGTGATCAACGAGCCAACGAAACAAATTACAGTGACAAGTTTGAGGAATCGAAGCAGAAGATAGGCGTCCATAGAATGGTGCTGCAGGACATATTCGTCGGGCAGCTTGTACATATCCCGAAGCCAATTAATCAAGCCGGTTGACGAAGGAGGCGTGCGGTCCGACTGGCGCAAGAAACCCAGGTATGTTCGAGGCATATACATGCGGCGCTCACTGCGTCGCAAAATGACAAAGAGCAAGACCATGACGACGGCGACCACCAAGGAGGGAATCAAGACGACGACGAGACTGGAGGCGGAATTGGAGGTATCTTGCGGGTCATCATCCTGTCAGGGTCAGAGAGGCCTCATCGCGACCGAGCTGTTATGGATTGAGAAGACTTACGGCACGTCGGACGAACTGATGAAGGCCCCCAGGGCCAACATCGAACAGAGTCATGGTGACTCTTGTGAGTATCCGAGGGGTGAAATTGATAGCAGCCGCAGGAGAGGTGGACGGCCAGAGCGATGGAAGCTCACCAGAAAGGGCGAAAAGGAAGTTTAAGAAAGGACGGAAAGGAAAAAGAAAAAAGAAGCGAGGGCTCCAGTTGGAGAGGGGCACTGGTTGTCCACGTACTCCTTGATTTGGGGAGAAAAATAAAAAACAAATCAACAGAGGAAAAAGCAAATCTTAACTTAAGCTGGCAACGTGCCAATTAGGAACCAACGAAGGGATAGATGGAGCTTTTAAAAGAGTGGAATGAGCGTCTGCTCGCGATCGGGATGGAATGATAATTGGATGAGGAGTGGCGAGGGTGATGACGAACAGAGGTTGGAGGATTCCGAGTTTCTGGTCGATCGAGCCGGACGCGATCGCCGATTTAGACGCTGCGTTTCAGCTGAGCCCATTAAAGTTTTCCACGGCCTGTAGATTCCTTCAGTGTACGGTGTACAGCTGTTTGTATCTACACTGCTACTCTGGAGTACAGTCCTGAGTCTACCTATCAGATTATGACCTACATCTGTAAAACATGTGCCGATGTATTCAAATGTCGTGAATGAAAGCTCAAAATTTGGTGATAGACCGAACTAAGGTTCCAATAGATTGCCTCTTAGCGCCAGTCGACGGGTTATTAGCCCTCTACGGAGTACTATTTTGCATCCATGTGGCAAACTATCCCCTATCTGAGTCCTCTGAGATACATCACAACAAGCACATTAACTTACTACTACGTAGGCTATTAGATAAGACGAAATGCAACCTTCGTATTCGAGAGAATCATTATGGATCTCGGGATGTAAATGGTGACGTATCAGAGGTAACCATCACATGATCCTAGCGATAGGGAGAAAATCGTCCTATCGAGACTTCTCCAAGAGCTTTGTTGAAACAGGCTGAGACTGAGTTCTGACGTGAGAACTGATGCGAGATTCTGCTAACTATTGTCCTGCTCATCAATGATATCTTCGCGTCTTATCATAATCGCTTCATGATCGAATGATCGACCACTTCGATAGTAATAACACTCCGAATATCGACAGGGCTAAACCAAGCTTACATCTCAAGGGCAATCTAACTTATCTTCAATCTCTGGACCAAGCCCATCGATACTCGCAGAAGCGATGGTATGATCTTTGAATACAGGCAACAAGTATTTCCTCTATTGTGGCAATTCTCAGTAGAAACCGGCGCAGGCTCTGAAGGCAACTGAAGGCTGAAAAGGCATCTTCAACAGAGCCATGATCTCCCTGTGGCACACGAACAAGGAAATTTGAGCCGAGCTCAGGTTTGGCGCCCGTGCAGAATCAGCGTGCTCCCTTTGTGCGTCCATGGTCCAGGATGCCGGATACTCTACTAGTGACTCGCGAGAACAGCAGTTCATGGCTCAGACCCAACTCTACCATGGAAGAACAACTCCAGGTATGATCAAGTGGAAGAAACCAATCTCCATAGCCTTTGAGGCATTCATGGTACGAATGATCGAGATCGGCATGAGAAAGCGTGGGTCCCAGCATTTTAGTTGATTAAGAAGATACAATATGATCACGTGGATAATCACGTGGCTCAACCTATCCAAGGCTCACATTGCATCAGTTCTCTGATGACCACTTGTTACTATCCAACTATTCATTCAAGTCCAATGACAAAGTCTTCATTGCACAAAAGCCATGCCCAGTCTCTCCGAGATCCGTGGGGAGATATTCAACTCCAATGAAGCAAAACGGATCATCATCAGAGGAAGGACAAAAAGTCTGGATTCTGAAGCCTGCCATGCCACAGCATACAGAGTCATGAACGAGGTTTTCCCTGATTGGGAACAGGACAGCCGCATCCTTTTTCTCGGTACTGAGGTGTGGGGGAAACACATCTATATGGCTATAGATATCAACCATCATGACTACAACTATAGCACAGCACACAAAGACGAAACCGTTCTTCCAGTCTTCATTCTTCGACCATACCGAAAGAGTTGGGTTCTGATACGATGGCCTCAAGGGGATGAGTTTCTTGTGATGTCGCTAGCGGAGCTTCACCGGGTCAATGGGTATGAAGTTGCAACACCCTTTCTAGAGAATCATAATACACATATTGTGCACGCCAATCCTCGTGAGTTCCATGTGTGAGTGCTGCTGTTGAGCTTGAAGTTCAAATGGTTGCTGCAGCTTCAAGATGTATTCTACCATATACAAGCTCGATACCCTCGCTTTGCTCAGGTGCAAGGCTATTTTAAACCCACATGATTGTACTAAGTATGGTCCATGGACTAAACTTATCCTTAGATAATAGCAGTACTATATATTTGGTCAAGAGAAGTAATAACTATACAGAGTATAGTGGGGAACATACCTGTTAGTTATTGTCTGGATACGTCGCATGGAGATTCCATGGTGTAGATTCTGTCATGGGTGTATATGAAGTTCCACTGTCACACATAACTGCACCATAGTTTCATTAATATATTCTAGGGACTAGGGAAGTTACCAGTGTCAACCAGAGTATAACTAGAGAACTAACCTCTCAACAAGATCCAAGCTTAATGCCGCCTCCGGGGATTAGCGTCCAGCCACACAAACATCATTCTGTCCGCTTCTGCGAAATCATTTTCCATCAGATCGTCCGGGACGTCGTCATTAAAGTCGACTGCCTTTTCAGAAACTACAGAATTCCGAGTTAAGGAAAGAGATGGAGCCGACCTCAATGTTGGGCTTGTGGCTCAACTCCTGTTTAGATTTGTCACGTTATAGCCCAGGACGACCAACAGGTAAGTTAGGTATCGTGTATTCAGCTAGGTGTTGGAGTTATAATAACAGCTTACAGGCCAATCTCTGGCAAGATTTTGGCTTAATCGATTTTCCTTTATCTTCAGATATGAACGCAATTCCTCTCTGTCCCACCTGCCACCACTAATTTAATTCCTCCTGGGGACCCAGGATTCATATTCATCCCTACGGATCTTCAGTTTTTCATTGAATTCGAGGTTAAGGACCACGAGCGCCGGAAGATAGCAAATAACAGTGGCAATGTCAGGCGAGAGGTCCCCGGCAGTCTCTGGGATAATCATCCCTGGCGCTATTGGAGGTCTATATCGCCCTATATTTCTCAAAGACTATATTCTTCCTAGCTGACTTCTTTCGACCCTGTCGATTATCTATCAACGCCCAAGGAGTGGCACGGAGCTCCCCTGGCTTGCCTTAGGAGGTGTTTCCATCTACTAGGTAGTCCGCACCTTTCAGACAAACAACCCCGTGCTGAGTTAGAGCAGCTGCGTGATTTATACTTCTTTAACAAGGGAGGAGGTTCTCCGCACTTGCTCAACGCGCTGGTGACACCCACAGAACCTGAAAATGGAGGAGAGAAACATACTCCGTAGTGGAAAAAAGCGCCCGCATGACGATCTTCTGTTAAGTGAACCTTCGCCGAAGGAGCAAAAAACGCTCAGCAGGGAGACTGGGGTAACCTATGGTCATAAAGAAACCATATTCTGTCCAATTCTTCAGCAAGAAGTGCGTGCGTACTGGAGCTTGGGACCTGATGTTTCTACCGAGGAAGCAGTTCGTCCATCTGCCCCTCTGATTACCCAATAGCTCAATTATACCATTGTTTTCCATGTCGGGTATTGTCATTTTTCATGTTTTGCTCCTGTACTCCGATGTTGCTGCACCAGGTCAATGGGTATGAAGTTGCCATATCTTTTCTACTCCGTAGAGAATCACAATACACGCATTGTGCACGCCAATCCTCGTGGGTTCCATGTGTGCCTGCTGCTGTTGAGCTTGAAGTTCAAATGATCGCTACAGCTTCGAGATGTATGGATGGTATAGCGAGCTGTACTCTGTACAGGCCCATCCGACCATGGGTCGGAATTGATGCTACGCTCCAATTCTTTTCATGCGGCTATCATTTAGACAGTCAAAAAAGACACTGATAAAATGCATTGAACTTAATTTTGAAAGTGTACAGAGCTCGACATGCCAAGTTGCCCACAATGTTAGACAAGACACGGCAAGCATTCGGCATGAATATCACGTCATCTTCTAGTCTTGATCTGTCGTGTGCAAAAATCGGGGCGGTGGAGTTCGCGTTTCTACCAAATTTCTGCCATCTATGGAACAAACCACCCCCAACAAAATAACTTGGCCAATATTCCATGTTTTATATCGAAAACTCACCAATTTGACGCATTTTTGAAGCTTTTGGACTTGCTACATTCAGTAATATTAGTTACTTAGATAGAAATCCAGGAGATGGCGAACTAATAACACATTTTCAGGCCTAGTAATACTAAAACCCCCAATCACGCGCCTGAAGCTCCCCTGTTGCTGAATTGAGGCCTCAAGCTAGCCCAGAGATCTGCTATTTATTAATATCTTCTTCTAGGATGGAAGCATGAAGCTATTGCAGAGAAAGTTGGTGTATCCCTATAATTAGTGCAGTGTCTATAACACAATTTAATCTGCCACGGCAGTATCAGGAAGCCATGATTCAGGATACTGGGACAATCTCACAAGCTTACCAACACAGATAAAGAGGGCCTTTTAGAATATCTTTTAAAGAAGGGATGGAGGCAACAAGAAGAGCTGGTTTGGTAGTTATATCACAAGCAAGGTGTTACAGTATCACGGTCAACAGTATCCTGCACTCTTAAGCATAGAAAGTAGTCGCGGAAGATACTGAAGAGGATATCTCGAGATCACTCTGAGGCCTTGAGGCTCTCCTATCTTGATAATATTTGACAATTCACAGCAGAGGATCTTGTCTTTATTGATGAATTAATATTCAATAAAAAAACAGGCTGGCAATACCATGGATACACACCAATAGGCAAGGAAGCATATATTTCTGCAGATATTTAACATGAAGCAATGTGGAGTATTTGCTCTGCAATAATACTTGATAGCTGGCTTTCCTGTACAGGCATCAGGAAAGGCTATTTCAAAGCAGAGGACTTCTTTGAATAGTTTCAGGATAGTCTATTACTATCTCTTGCAGCCAAAGAACATTCCATGGTAGTTGTCCTGGATAATATCATGATATATATCCGCGCAGAGATAACAGAGGCTGTTGAGGCCTCTGGAAATCTAATCCAGTTCTTGCCTCTCTATTTACCAGATTATAATCCTATAGAGCTTATCTTTTCGGTGTTGAAGGCATGGATAAAGAAGAATTGGGTATTCCTAAGACAGGCATTTAAATTATTCAGTGAATTCCTTGAATTTGCTATTAAAGAGAGCCACTGCAATTGTTTTGCATGCCAGTAATTCCAACATGCTGGTAGTATTAGTGTCTATATAGAGAAAGAAGAGATAATATACTTTATTTAATATATAAAAAAGGATAAAGCTATTCAGGAGTTGTAGGTAGTCCTTTCAGCCGCGGAATCAAGCATATTCAATACCTTAATTATCTCTGCTTCACTCTCACCTCTCTAGTGCCTGTAGATATCCTTAAATAACCATATTTTCTTCCTAAATCCTCGTGCAAAGCTATCAGAGTGTCAGATAAGGTCACTGGTTCTTCCAATGAACTAGGTCCGTTGGGATATTCTGCGAATAAGAGGGTCGAGGATATCATAGTCCTATGATATCAATTGTGGAAACAGCTTTGGAGGTGTTGCTAAACAGTAACTAGCTTGATTTCCAAAAATTAAAGACAGAGACTAAAACTAAGTACATAGTAGAGAACATCTCTTATATATCCATATCTGTAGTTCCTGTGATCTGATATATAGATCTCTTGATTGTATATATAGTTTGCCTGCTCTTGTATATCAGATTACCTAATACTATACTAGCCTTAATCTGTCTTAGTATTATATCACCTGATATAATTAGTCTGGCTTATTATTTCTCTGCTATTATCACAGCTAAGACTGCAGCATAGTAGATTTATTGGCTGATAATAACTATGTTCTCTGATAATCCCCCTTCCTGAGGTCTTTGTCCCCAAAGACATAATAAGTAGTACTTTCCTGGTGAGTAATAATATTTTACAACTCACTTTCTTAATATTTCTCCTGTACTGACTTATTATGACTTCTAAATCTAGTATCCATAAATTATCTCTTGCTCAGAAAATAAAAGACAAAGACTTTAAAATAGTTTTCTTATATATTTGTTATAACTATCTTAGAAAAGAGTATATCAAGTCTAGTAACTTGGCTTGCTATAGTAAATATATTTTAAAAGATCTTACTTAGTATATTAAGTCAAAATCTTTATATACTGATAGTAAATAGCAGCAGCTCATGAGTACCTAATAAAAGATTTATAATAATAAGCAAAGAGTAAATAATAAGCTTCAAATAATTTTTACTTATATTTTCTAGCTGTGTTGTCAAGAAGAGCTTCTTTGTAATAAAATAAATAAATTTATTTTATATAAGTTTAAAGAAATCTCAGAACTCAAGAAGTTAGAAGAAGATAAAAGAAAATAAAAGAAATTAGATAAATAACAGGCAGAGCTTAATAAGACTCTAATTATATCTTTTTCTTCCCAGGCCTATATCTTATTAGCTTTTTCTTCTTTAGTATTTAATATTTTAGTTCTTGATCAGGATATTCTTGACTAGTTTCTTGCAGGAATTCCTGAATCTTCTTAGAGTAGTTAAGATTCTTTACCAGCTCCCATAAATTATTCTTATGTGAGTACCTAGTTTATTTAACAAAGTAATAAATCTGGCCTTTTTCTGACTTGCAGCTCAGGATCTCTTCAACTTTGTACTTGTTATTAGTATTATTAGCTTTATTATTAGTATTTTCTTTGTTTAGTATTGGCTCAAGCAACAAGATATAAAATATTAGATAAACTTGTATTCTTGAAAATAGCTTTAATCTGTAGTTGTTGTTAGCAAGTTTCTTGTTAATTTTAAATAGTCTATATTTCACAGTATCCAGTTTGTTACTTGGTTATTTGCTCTTGATATTAAAGTTTTTCTGTTCTTTAGTTTATTATAGCAGATAAACTCTCTCTCTCTTCTTTAAAAGAGACATGTCCTTATGTTTTTTGTTATAGTAAAACTTTATTTTTTCTTCTGCCTATCTGATATCTTTTAAAATAGTCTAATATAATATATCCAGATCTAAAACTTGCACTAGTGCTGTTTCTGATTATTCTTTAGCTGGCAGGATCTTCTAGTTTATTCTTGGGTTTTATCCAAGATTCACAAAATAAGATATCATGCCTGTCATAGTGTTTCTTGTATTATTCATGGCAAACTATGCTATTAATAATAGGTAAACCTAATTATCTTGGTTCCAATCAAGATAGTATCATAAATATTATTTGATTGACTAAATCATTCTTTCTGTCTGTCTATCTATCTGCTGGTAGTTAGCAGTTAATAGAGTTGCGAACGGGTCGGGTAATCGGGTAATTAGAGGGTCATCTACCTGCCTGACTCGGGTAATCTAGATTAGTTACCCGCCCAAATCGGGTATCAGGTAGGTAAGTAGATAGAACAACCCGCCC